>QRFJ01004839.1:0-293633 GCA_006176705.1 Cocos nucifera
CGGATCTTAGTCAAACTTCTACAAACGGTGAACTACTCAACGATCGGATCTTAGTCGACTCCTCAGCGGTCGAACTCCTCAGTAGTCATCCCTCGGTCGAACTTCTCAGCGAACTCCTCGACGGTCATCCCTCGGCTGGTTTTCTCAGCGATCGAGTTCCTTTCGAACTCCCAGCGGTCGAGCCTTAGCCGCATACCTCCAGCCAGACACCTACAAGACCCGAACTACTCTCAAGCTTCCTCTTCGGTCGGACTTCTTCGGAGAACTGGACTCATCCCAGACATCCTTCGGTCGAACTTCTTCAGGAGCTGGGCTCGTCCAGTCGGATCCCTTCCAGACATCCCCCTCGATCGATCGAGCTCCTACCAAACTCCCCAGTGATTGGGCCTTAGCCGCTCACCTCCAGCCAGACACCTATGGAAGCCGAACTCCTTTCGAGCTCTCTCTTCAGGAGTTCGAGCTCTTCCAAAATGGGTACACATCAAAGCCCTTCAATCCTTCATTCATTCGGCTCCGAACGGCTCAGTACCAAGATAGCTACAGCCATCACCATCAGTTCGCCGCAAGCGACAGCGATCCGCTACCAAGCGACGATGGCTGTCACCATCAATCTATTGCAAACGGCATCTTTCCATGAGACTGACTCCGTCGGACCTCGAGCGGCCTGTCAGCACGCGGCTACAGCTATCACCATCAAGCTCTACTATAAAATAGACCCTCCAGATAAGCTAATTTGGACCTCTGATCTCTAAGCTCTAAGCTCTCCTCTTCTTCTCTAAGCTCTATGGAAATCATTCCTGAGCACTCCATTCCCATTAGCCAGAGCTGACTTGATCGTCAGAGGGTTCTGCCGGAGCCACCCCCCATCGGCTCCAGACGGAACTTTATTTTATAGATCTCCGACGGCGATCTCGTCCACCTCCACTCTAGCTGATTCCGACGACGACCAGTTTCTATACCAACAGATTGGCGCTAGAGGACGGGCATGAACCTCCGAGGTTTCCTTATTCTTAAAGGAGTGCTCGACGATGATTTCTCTCTTTCCTCTCCGGAGATCTCTCTTCTTCCTCACTAGAGTTCTTTTCCAAAGAAAAAATGCCTCTTAGGAGAGCTTCGATTTGGTGATCGACGGCCTGCATGCCAGGTCCATCTGCTCCCATTTCAGCCCTGGTAGTCCAGGTTCCACACGAAGCCACCATAGATGTAGAGTAGTTCAACCTACTGGTTAGGTTTGTGGCCTCGTCGAGATGATGCTGGCCGTGCGACAACCTCCGATGGGGACTTTGCCAGCAAACCCGCCATGAGGACATGAGGAACCGATCTTAAGAAAGAGCATTCGGGCATACCAATCGCCCTAAGAAAGGAGAAACGGAGAGCAGAAGTTCTTCCGTAGAAACAGAACGAAGTTCGGCCATGTCCACAACCTCCCCAGCGCAAGCGAGGCCGAACTTTCCCTCGAGCTCGCCATCAAGGAAGCCCCGACGAAGGGGTATGAAGTTCTCCCATAGGTTTCAAAAGGGGATGGAATGAAGTTCGACTGCGTCTATGACCTCCCCAGCGCAAGCAAGGCCCAAACTTTTTGAGCTCGCCACCAAGAAAGCTCCGACAGAAGGGTGTGAAGAAGTCCTCCTCCCGAAAGGTTCTGTGACTGCACCCCCCGCAACGCTCCTCGAACTCAAATTCTCATGGAAGTTAAGAACCAACTGCCAAGACCAGAAGGGTTACGGTCTCCCCCAAACAAGCACGATCAAAGCAAGTACTACCTCTACCATCACGACCACGGCCACGATACGACATTGAGAAATGCATCCAGCTCCGAGATGAAATTGAAGGGCTCATCAGAAAGGAGCGGCTGGATAAATTTCTTCGATGCCAGCCTGAAGTTCGACCAAGGGCACTGCCGTAATCAGAAACGACAAGATCGACCGCCTCACGACGTCATCAACGTTACCCCAGGGAGGAGCTTGGTACATCGACGACTCATCACCTCCCAGCATCAAAGCCAAGAGAAGCATGCTCCAAATTGAGGAGGCCAGCATAAGATAGAAAAGGTCATCCGCATGAAGAAACACGGAGGAACAACGCCCCCACGACCCTGAAACGGGGATGTGCTGCCAGTAACTTTCCTCCGATAAAATTCTTTCCCAACAAATAATATTATTTCTAGATGCCAAAACTATGTGATGATAGAAAAAGAAGTAGTTAATAGTCACCATGTTAGGAATAGAAGGAAAATCTTGTCCTAACACGGATAGGTCAAAGACCTTCAACCTCGACCAGAGATAAGATCTCAACCGAGCGACCGCTGATAATCTCGGCTAGAGATAAAATCTCTCCCGAGTGATCGAGACAACCTCGACCAGAGATAAGATCTCTTCCGAGCGATCGATGTCAACCTCGGCTAGAGATAAGATCTCTTCCGAACGATCGAGACAACCTTGGCCAGAGATAAGATCTCTCCCGAGCGACCTCTTACAATCTCGGTTAGAGATAAGATCTCTCCCGAGCAATCGAGTCAACCTCGGCCAGAGATAAGATCTCTCTCAAGCGATTGAGACAACCTCGATCAGAGATAAGATCTCTTCCGAGCGATCGATATCAACCTCGGCTAGAGATAAGATCTCTCCTGAGCGACCGAGAGAACCTCGGCCAGAGATAAGATCTCTCTCGAGCGACCGAGACAACCTCGATCAGAGATAAGATCTCTTCCGAGCAATCTCTAACAACCTCGACTAGAGATAAGATCTCTCTCGAGCGACCGAGTCAATCTTGGCTAGAAAATAAGATCTCTCTCGAGCAACCGAGATAACCTCGGCTAGAGATAAGATCTCTTCCGAGCGACCACTGACAACCTCGGCTAGAGATAAGATCTCTTCCGAGGGACCGAGATAATCTCGGCCAGAGATAAAATCTCTTCTGAGCGATCGATGTCAACCTTAGCTAGAGATAAGATCTCTCTCGAGCGATCGAGACAACCTCGGCCAAAGATAAGATCTCTCCCGAGCGACCTCTTACAACCTCGGCTAGAGATAAGATCTCTTCCGAGCGATCGAGTCAATCTCGACCAGAGATAAGATCTCTCTCGAGCGATCAAGACAACCTCGACCAGAGATAAGATCTCTCCCGAGCGACTGATGTCAACCTCGACTAAAGATAAGATCTCTTCTGAGCGACCGAGATAACCTCAGCCAGAGATAAGATCTCTCTCGAGCGACCTCTGACAATCTTGGCTAAAGATAAGATCTCTCCCGAGCGATCGAGTCAACCTTGGCCAGAGATAAGATCTCTCCCAATAAACCGAGTCAACCTCGGCTAGAGATAAGATCTCTTCCGAGCAACCGAGTTGACCTCGTCCAGAGATAAGATCTCTCTCGAAAGCCAACCACGGCCAGAGATAAGATCTCTCTTGAGCAACCGAGTCAACCTCGACTAGAGATAAGATCTCTCTTGAGCGACCGAGTCAACCTCGGTTAGAGATAAGATCTCTCCCGGGCGATCGTGGTCAACCTTGACCGCAGGAGATAAGATCTCCCTCGAGGCAAACTCGATCGCAGGAGATAAGATCTCCCCCGAGCGTCCGGGCCAAGCTCGGCTGTAGGAGATAAGATCTTCCCTGAGTGCCCACATCAACCTCGACCGCAGGAGATAAGATCTCTCCTGAGGCACACTCGATTGGAAGAGATAAGATCTCCCCCGAGCACCCGCATCAACCCCGGTCATAGGAGACCGAGCCAATCTCGATCAGAGATGAGATCTCTTTTGATCGATCGAGCCAACCTCGGCCAGAGATCGGATCTCTCCCGAGCGCCCATATTGACCTCGACTGCAGGAGAGGAGATCTCCTCCGAGTTAGCCTCGGCTGTAGGAGATAATGTTGCCTTCGATGAGCTCAACCTCCGACCTCGATCGTAGGAGATGAGGCCTACCTCAACCTCGATTGGAGATAGGATCTCCTTTGGGCTTCAACTTCAACATCAACTTTAGCTGGAGATGAAATCTCCCCCGAACTTCGATCTGAACCAGCACGGAGTCCAGAAGAAGACTTCGGCAGTCGCTTTTTCTGCACTCCCTTCCTTTGAGTTACGAACTCGAAAGTGGGGGGGCTATTGTTAGGGATAAACCTCGCTCCTGCCAAAGTCTAGTTCGATGCTCAGCCTAATGTAACCAGTAGCCATGGAAGAGCTTCAACGGACAGGTCTTAGATGAACTCTTAGGGCCGATCGAACTGCTCAATGGTCGGATTTTAACCAAACTCTTACAGACAGCCGAACTGCTCAGCGGTCGGGTCTTAGCCGAACTCCTCAGCAGCTGAACTCCTCAGCAGTCATCCCTCGATCGAACTTCTCAACAAACTCCTCAGCGGTCGTCCCCCGACCGGACTCCTCAGCGACTGAGCTCCTTCCGAACTCTCAGCGATCGAGCCTTAGCCGCACACCTCCAGCCATACACCTATAAGAGCCGAACTACCTCCAAGCTTCCTCATCGGTCGGACTTCTTCGGAGAGCTGGACTCATCCCAGACATCCTTCGATCGAACTTCTTCAGGAGCCGGGCTCGTCCAGCCGGACCCCTCCCAGACATCCCCCTCGATCGGCCGAGCTCCTACCGAACTCCCCAGCGATCGGGCCTTAGCCGCTCACCTCCAGCCAGACGCCTATAGGAGCCGAACTCCTTTCGAGCTCCCTCTTCAGAAGTCTGAGCTCTTCCGAAATGGGTACACGTCAAAGTCCTTCAACCCTTCATTCATTCGGCCCTGAGCGGCTCAGTACCAAGACAGCTGCAGCCATCACCATCAGTCTGCCGCAAGCGACAGCGACCCGCTACCAGGCGGCGATGGCTGTCATCATCAACCCACTGCAGACGGTACCTTTCCATGAGACTGACTCCATCGGACCTCGAGTGACCCGCCAGCACGTGGCTACAGCTATCACCATCAAGCTCCGCTATAAAAAGAACCCTCCAGATAAGCTAACTCGGATCTCTGATCTCTAAGCTCTAAACTCTCCTCTTCTTCTCTAAGCTCTGTGAAAATAATTTTCGAGCACTCTATTTTCGTTGGCCAGAGCTGACTTGATCGTCGGAGGGTCCTACTGGAGCCACCCCCACCGGCTTCAGATGGGATTTTATTTGCATGTCCCCGATGGTGACCTCGCCCATCTCCATTCCAGCTGATTTCGGTGACGATCAATTTCTGCACCAACATTAGATATATCTCGTAATCTTTAATCTGTCTCAAACCTATTTTCTTACATAATTATACTAGGATAGCTGGAACATCCTCCATCTTGGGATGCAAAATCTTAATATTACTCACCATCACCGGTATTATTATTATTATGCATCCATCCATTCACTTTAAGACATTTTTTTTTATTTAGAACATATATCATCTCTAAAATAGAACATATTATTTTCATTAATCATATAATTATTTAAAAATTATATATATATATATATCATAATGCATAAAATATTTGTTTTTTTATTAATAAATATTTTTATGGTAAAGTTCGAGAAGAAACACCTTTGTATCCTTTCAACGTTACACTTTTCCTTTTTTTCTTTTCTTTTTTTTTTTTTTTTTTTTTGACAAGCACAAAAAAATATTCTATGAATTGTGCCACGAGAGTGTGACACGGCTTTGACAGCGGAGTCTCTCTCTCTCTCTCTCTATATATATATATATATATATATATATATATATATATATATATATATATATATAATTTATTAATTTTAATAATTTGGCTTAGAACGGATCATATAACTTACTAATTTAAATAATTGGGCTTAGAATGGCTCGGTACAACAACCTAGCTGAAAGATCAGGCCCATGCCAGTCCAAAGTGTGCCGGACATGAATGGGCCACCCAATATTTGATCAAATACTTTATGTACCGCATGCTGCCCATGTGCACCACATATGTGGCACCACATGAGACCGAAAGCAAAAAAAAAAAAAATAGATGCCATGCTTCGGTCCTGCACCTGTGGTGCAGCACCGTGCATGATGCAATAAACATTTTTTTTGATCAAGTCTAAATTTTCAATATAATAACTTTTTTAAAAAAAAATATTTTATTTTATGTTTAGAATATACATAAGAGGTTTTGTGCCACATCCAATCTTTACATGAGACGGTTCGGACAATGACCTAGTTTTAAGGAATTTCGGTCAAATTGGCCAATCCAGTTCTGATAAGTATACAGTATACACATAATCTCTCATTTGGTTAGAGCTATCAATGGGTTGTGTCCAGACCTGAGATCTATGACTATTTATCCGACAGATTCGAGTCTGATACTAGTATTGGACCTATTTACTCGGACCTCAGATATGATAAATTATGATATAAATGGATAGCATTTGGATATTTAGTATCTAAACCCGATAGACCCAAAACCTGAATTATATATATAATATAATATAATAATATTATCTAGATAAATATTAAAAATATTTTGAGTCGTTAGATCAGATCCAACGGTCTAAAATCATTTAAAATCCTAATCTATTTTAGATCCCTCTCTCCCTTTCTGTCTCTCTCTATCTCTCAACCGACGCCAACGACACCTCTCCCTCCCCTCCTCCTTGCCTCTCCCTCTCCGCCACGAGGTCTGCTTGTCGGTAGGCCATGGCCAAATCCCGATCTCGCCCGCGCCCCCTCCCCTTTCTCCCTCTCTCAGTCTCCCTCTCCGCCTCTCCCACTCCGCCATGAGGTTCGCTCATCGGTGGGCCATGGCCGAACCCCGATCTTGCTCGCACCCCCTCCCCTCTCTCCCTCTCTCAGTCCCTCCCTACCTCTCCTCTCTCAGTCCCTCCCCGCCTCTCCCTCTCCACCATAAGATCCACTCACCAATGGGCTATGACCGAACCTCGATCTCGCCCACACCCCCTCCCCTCTCTCCCTCTCTCAGTCTTCTGTTAGATAATTTAAATTTTTATGCTTGGATCGTGCTTCAATATTCATGTAAAATCAAAATAAAACATACCTTACACCATCGTCTTACCAACACGATGATCACACAGCCTATAGAATGTCAGATCCATCTTCCATAGGTAGCTGATCTTCTCTCTCCTCACTCTCTACCTTTATGCAGATGATTGATGGAAATCATCAAGCTCTCCTAAGAATTGAGAGTTAGAGAAAAGGAATCAAGCTACCTCTATTTATACTTACACTTATCTTATCCTATCAGAAGACTTAATCCTGATTAGAGTAGCGATTCCAATCTAAGTCTTATCAGGAATAAAATTCTTTAATTAATTGAGCTCACCATAATTGATTCAGGACTTGATCCAATGAGTTAAATCTGACTAAATAATAATTAGGCCATATTAAGAAGTTAAATCTAATATTCTTTCACTTGGCCTATATTTTCACTTAAAGTTAACACTTTGATTTCGATAAATATTTTAAAAAATAAATATTTTTTTTAAAAAATAATAATTCTAAATTAGAATTTTAAAATTGATTCGATGAGTGCGCACTCATTTTATAAAAATTTATTCAATTATCTATTCCTTGAAAGGTTCTTTATACTTTGATTAAGTAAAAATAATTAATATAAATCATGGCTATTCCTTGAAAGATTCTTTATACTTTGATTAAGTAAAAATCATTAATATAAATCATGGCCGTTATACATTTTAATTGATATACTCCCTTCCATGTATCATAACATCAATAATTCTTACTTTATCCAGTCTTATATACTAGAATATATAGGCTATCAAAAACCATAATGCCTATGATAATGATCTCACTGTTATGTCATATAAATGATACTTCTGTTTACTTTAATTTTGATAAAAGTCAACCATAATGTATACAAATAATAATTAAATAGAAGCAATAGCAGTCATCAAATCATTAAGAGATCTCAAAATAAATATTATTACTAATTAAATATCTCAATGATAAATGCCCAAAACTTTTATATGCTCTTTGAAAATTTTGGGCACTAAATCTTTCGTCAAAGGATAAGCTATCATACAAGCAGTACTAATAGAATCAATAGACACCTGATGACTACTAATTCTCTCATTTACAGTAAGATACTTAACATCAATGTGCTTGTTTGTATTGGTCATCTTACTACTGTTAGAAAAAGAAACTATAGTAAAATTATCATAATAAATTCTCAGCAGCTTGAAAATAGAATCCATAACTCTAAGCCCTGAGATGAATTTTCTCAACCATAGAGCATATGAGGAAGCCTCATAGCAGCTTATATTCTATAGTAGAGCAAGCAATAATGTACTATTTTATTTTTCTCTATGAGATTGCTCCATCAGCTAACAGAAAGATAAAATCAGATGTGGACTTCTTACTATCGAGACAACTAGCATAATCTATATCTGAATAACCAATCATCTTCAACTGATCAGTCATCCTATAAGTAAGCATATAGTTTTTAGTTTCCTAAAGATATCGCATCATCTTCTTAGCAACTTATCAGTGATCTATATCTGAATCACTATGATATCTTCCAAGCATTCTCAAAGCAAAACTGATATCAGGATGAGTACATACTTGAGCATACATCAGACTATCTACTATAGATGCATAGGATATATCCTTCATCTGATTTCTCTCAATCTCGTTCTTGGGATATTAAAATTTATTGAATTTATCATCCTTAACGATTAAAATTCACTTGATGAGCAGCTTGACATTCTAAACCTTTTTAGGATCCTAGTAATATAATTTTTCTGAGATAAACCAAGTAACCTCTTATTTTTATCATGATGGATTTCTAAACCAAGAACATAAGAAGCATCTTTCATATTTTTTATGTCAAAATATTCAAAAAAAAAAATTTAGTTTCATGCAAGAGATCCAAATCATAGCTGGCTAGTAAGATATCATCTACATATAATATCAAAAATATAAACTTACTTTCATTCACCTTCAAATATATACATTGATCAGCAATATTTTCTTTAAATATGAAAGAAATAATGATATGATTAAACTTTAAGTACCATTATCTAGAAGCTTGTTTAAGATCATATATAGATTTTTTTTAATTTACATACCAATTTTTTATTTTCTTGCATAAAAAATTCTTCAGGCTATTCCATATACACCTCTTCCTTTAAATCCCCATTTAAGAATGTGGTCTTAACATTCATTTGATGTAGCTCTAAATCAAATAAGCTACTAATGACATAATGATTCTGAATGAATCTTTTTCAAAAATAGAAAAAAAATATTTTATAATAATCAATGCCTTCCTTTGAGGGAATTCTTTGCTATAAGTCTAGCTTTATATCTCTCGATATTATCTTTAGAATTTTGTTTGATTTTAAAAATCTATTTACAACCTAAAGGCTTAAATCCTTTAGATAATTCGATAAGTTTCCGGACTTGATTCTTATTCATGGATTTCATCTCATCTTTCATGGCATCTAATCAAAGTTCAAAATCATCACTTTTCATGGTATCCTTAAATAAAATTGGATCATTCTTTATTCCAATATCATAATCACATTCTTGTAAGTATATAATATAATCATCTGAAATAGCTGATCTTTTAATTTCAATAGATCTCAGTAATATTTCAGCTTTAATATCATTATTATGATTATTTTCAATTGAATCAAGTTAATTGACAGTTTGTTCAGAAAATGGTGTATCAATCATCTGTTGATGTTCCATAATTTTAGGTTAAGTAGGTTCAAGTGAAATATCTTTAGATGTTACTGTAATATAAAGATATTTTCTTATTTTCTGTAATACCGCATTACGTAGTGTACCACTTTCACTATTTTCATCATCCTTAATGAACTTAGCAATTCTAATTTCAATAATTCTAGTGATGTGTGATGGACAATAAAATCTAAAATTCTTTAATATTTCTGGATATCCTATGTTGGGGATAAACCCCGCTCTTGTCGAAATCTAGTTCAGTGCTCAGCCTAACGCAACCGGTAGCCACGAAAGAGCCTCGATGGTCGAGCTCCTTCGGACTCTCCATGGTTGGGCCTAAGCCAACCTCCATCCAAGCTCTCCCTTCGGTCAAACTCCTCAGCAGTTACGCTCCGACCGAGCTCCCCCTTCGGCCGAACTCCTCAGCGGTTACGCCCCGACCGAGCTCCCCCTTTGACCGAACTCCAGTTGGATTCTTACAGGAGCCGAACTCCTCCCGAGCTTTTCCTTCGACCAAACTCCTCAGCGGTTACGCCCCAACCGAGCTCCCCCTTCGGCCGAACTCCTCAGCGGTTATGCCCCAACCGAGCTTCCCCTTCAGTCGAACTCCAGTCGGACTCCCATAGGAGCCGAACCCCTCCCGAGCTCCCCCTTCGGCCGAAGTCCTCAATGGTTGTGTCTTGATCGAGCTCCTCAGCGGTCGAGCTCCAGTCGGACTCCCACAGGAGTCGAACTCCTTCCGAGCCTCCTTTTGGCCGAACTCCCCCAGACGTCCGAACTCTTTTGAAATCGATACATGCCCGAGTCTGCCAACCAATGCCTGCTTCCTCAAGCTACAGCTAGCAGACCCCGACGGTATGGCCGTCACTACTAGTCTGGTGGCACCTCTCCCTCCATAATAAGTTCCATGCGGTCCACAACTGGACGACATGGCCACCACTACTGACGACGCCATCCTCTCCATAACCAATTCCATGCGGCCCATGACCCATCAGTATGGCTGTCGCTATCCGTCCGACGACGCCTTTCTCTCCGTACCGAACTCCACATGGTCCCGAGCGGCCTACGGTTGGACGATATGATCATCACTATCAGTCAAGCTTTACCTATAAAAAGGATCCTCCAGATACGCTAACTCGAGGCTTTAATCTCTAAGCTCTCCTCTCCTTCTCTAAGCTATGTAGAACTCATTTTCGAGCACTCCATTCCTGTTGGCCAGAGCTGACTTGATCGTCGGAGGGTCCTGCCGGAGCCACCCCCCACCGGCTCCGGATGGAACTTTATTTTGCAGATCTCGACGGCGACCTCGTCCACTTTCGCTCCAGCTGATTTCAATGACAACCAGATTCTACGTCAACAAATTGGTGCTAGAAGGAGGGCCCGAATCTTCGGGGTTTCCTTGTTCTTAAAGGAGTGCTCGACGATGATTTCTCTCTTTCCTCTCCAGAGATCCCCTTCTTCCTCTCCAGAGTTCTTTTCCGAGAAAAATGCCCCCAAGGAGAGCTTCGATCCGACAATCGGCGGCCTCCGTGGCCCGATCCCATTCAGATCCGTCCACTCCCGCTCTAGCCCTGGCGGCCTAGGTTCCATCCATGGCTGCGGTGGATGCGAAGCAGTTCAACCTGTTTGTCCAACAGATTCGTGGCCTCATGAAGGTGGTGTAGACGGTGTAGGCCATGCACCGATAGGCCCCGGCACCAACTTAATCGATGCAGAACTCCCTAGAGTCGTGTGGTCCGGTCCAGGAGCGGCCAACTTGGGCTACCCGACCTTCGATCCCCGAAAGGGGAAGGCAAAGGAAGGAGAGCCCCTGCTCGGACCATGGCTCGACCCAGGGGGAAGCTTCGCACCCGCTCTACTAGAAAATCTTAGAGATCAAAGACCGTGAAGATCTCTTAAATCAAAGGCTCTTAGAAATGAGCCGATGAATTGAGGAACTTTGTCACACTCCCTCCTCACGTAGTAATGACATTTGTACTGACCCTCCTTTTTCGCAGAAATTATGCAGGAACCAGTCCCGCCAAACTTCAAGCTCCTGCAACTCAAGGGTTACGATGGGACCACCGATCTGATTGACCATCTGAAAGTTTTTTGGACAACGATGTTGCTCCATGGTGCATCAGACGCCATCTTGTGCAGGGCTTTCCCCTCTACCCTTAAGGGAGCTGCCAGGAATTGATACTCGATACTTAAGCCGAGTACCATCGTATCATTTGACCAGATGAGCCAACAGTTCGCAACCCACTTCATCAATAGCCGGCGTCCGCGTCGAGGTTTGAATTTCTTAATGGCCATTAGGCAGAAAGAGGAAAAACCCATCCGAGCTTATGTCACCCGATTTAATACTACCGCATTGGAGGTCCGAAACCTGAACCATTTAGTCGCTATGGCCGCCCTCAAGGGCGGCCTTCAGAAGAATGACTTGCTATTCTTCCTAGAGAAGATGTATCCCAGAGATTTTACCGATATACTAGCTTGGGCTGAAAGTTATGCCCGGGCAGAGGAGGCCTTTGAGGCCAAGGACAATGAAGCCAGTGGCAAGCGGCGAATCGGCAGGCCAAACGGGCCCATCGAAGAAGAAAAGCGGAATGAAGCTCGGCCACATTCCTGGACCCCTTCTGGTTGCAGGCAAGCCCAAACTCTCCCTCAGGCTTGGAGCAAGGGAAGCCCCAACGGAAGGGCACACCGAGGTTCTCCCCAGCATCGAAGTTCTCCCCGACGATGATTCCACAGCTATGCCTCCCTTAACGCCCTAAAAACCCAAGTGTTGATGGAGATCAGGGAACGACTCCTAAGATTAGAAAAAATGTGTTCCCATCCCGGCAAGCATAATCCCAATAAGTTCTGTCTCTACCATCGTGACCATGGTCACGACACCGAGGAGTGCATCCAACTCTAGGATGAGATTGAGGAGCTCGTCAGATGAGGTAGACCTGGCCGATTTCTGTAGAGATGACCTGAAGACCGGGAAGACCGGCTAAGGGCGTTACCGCCAAGTGGAAGAAATCAGCAAGAAGATCGGCCATCTCTTGGTGTCATCAACACTATCTTGGAGGGACTTCAGCAAGGAGAGGCCAGTGGATCTGACGGACCAATGAAGAGACGGAGGACCGTGGAGCCCGTGACCTTTACCGAGGCGGACGGTAAGGGGATCCAATTTTTACATAATGATGTAGTTGTAATTTCTTTAAACATCACTAACAACGATGTACGCCGCATTTGGTGGATAATGGAAGCTTAGCCGACGTATTATTTTACGATGCCTTCTCAAAAATGTTCCTATCCGATGACCGCTTGGGGCCTATGAATTTTCCGCTGGTAGAATTCACTGGCAATGCCGTACCAGTCGAAAGCATAAATCTTTGGCCGTGACGGTAGGGCAACACCTAAAACTGGCCAAAGCGTAGGTCGATTTTCTAGTCATGAGGACTCCGTCCGTCTATAATGCGATTCTCGACCGACCCAGACTAAATGCACTTCGGGCGGTGGTGTCAACCTATTATTTGAAGATGAAGTTTCCGACAAATCATGGGATCGAAAAGATCAGGGGAGACCAGGCTCTAGCGAGGCACTGCTACTCGATTGCCTTGCATAAGGAAGAACTGTTCGACCCTTATCTTGTTGATGGACTGGATGTCCGTGACAACCTCTCTGAGGAGCAGGGCGAGCCTATGGAGGACCTCATCTCTGTGCCCTTAAATGAGGAAAACTCGAAGCACGTGCTCCAGATCGGCTGTAACTTGGCAGACGAGGTTCGGAAGCAGCTCGTCACCTTCCTCAGAAGAAACGCAGACGTCTTCGCCTGGACCCCGACGGACATGCTAGGGATTGACGCCAAAGTGATGGAACATCGGCTGGCCGTCGATCCAAAGCACCGGTCGATAAAAGAAAAGATGCGCCACCATGCTCTGGAGAGGCAGAAAGCGATCGCCGAAGAAGTGGACAAGCTCCTCAAAGCGGGGCTCATCCGGAAGATTAATTATCCGACCTGGGTCTCAAACATGGTCCTCATCAAAAAAGTGAACAACAAGTGGAGGATATACATTGACTTCAAAAAGCTGAACAAGGCTTGCCCAAAGGACAGCTATCCCCTACCCAGGATCGATCAACTAGTGGATGCGACCTCGGGCCATGAGCTCCTCACCTTCATGGATGCCTTATTTGGTTATAACCAGATACGAATGGCGCCCGAGGATGAAGAGAAGACCACTTTCATTACTGACCGTAGTCTTCATTGTTATAGGGTCATGCCCTTTGGACTCAAAAATGCAGGGGCGACGTACCAGCACTTGATCAATAAGATCTTCAAGAAGTAGATTGACCGCAACATAGAGATGTACGTGGATGATATGCTCGTCAAAAGCCGAGCTTCAATAGACCACCTCGTCGACCTTAAAGAGACCTTCGGTGCACTCAGGAAGCACAAGATGAAGCTAAACCCGACCAAGTGCGCTTTTAGCATGACCTCCAAAAAATTTTTGAGGTTCATGGTATCGAGATGTGGAATCGAAGCAAATCCCGAGAAAATCTGAGCCATTCGAAAGATGACCGCTCCGAAGACGATCAAAAAAGTTCAGTGCTTGACTGAAAAGGTGGCATCCCTAAATCGCTTTGTCTCAAGATCGGTCGAACGATACATGCCCTTCTTTCGAGTTCTCAGGCAATCAAAGAACTTCTGCTGGACGGTGGAATGCTAACAGACATTCGAGGAGCTTAAAAACTACCTCGGCTCACCTCCGTTGCTGGCAAAGCCTAAACCTAAAGAAGAATTATTCCTGTATCTAGCTGTCTCTCCGATGGCCCTAGCGATAGTCCTGGTCAAAAAAGAAGCAAAGACCCAGCAGCCGATCTACTACGTGGGTCGGGTCTTGAGGGATGCGAAGATCAGGTACTCTAGATTAGAAAAACTAACTTACTCTCTTCTAATTACTGCCAGGAGGCTCCGACCTTATTTTCAGGAGCACACCCTAACGGTCCTTATGGATCAACCAATTAAAGCAATCCTCCACCGAGTGGATGCTTCCGAAAGAATCACAAAATGGGAAATCGAGCTCACAGAGTTCGACATCAACTACCGACCTAGGCCATCGATCAAGGTCCAGATACGGGCAAACTTTGTGCTAGAATGCACCATTCCAGTCGAAGCCGAGCTTGAACAGAGCGAGACCGACACCAAAGCGAGACCAAGCTTGGATAAAGCGAAGCTATCGCAGCCGAACCTCCCCAAGGAAGGTGCCGACCTTCCCAAGGGCTCCAGGGCTCTGCACGTGGATGGCTCGTCCAACTCCGCTAGAGTTGGTGTGGGGCTGGTCCTGGTCAGCCCCGAGGGAGTCATCGTCGAGTGCGCGCTACGCTTCGAGTTCTCCACGATCAATAATGGGGTCGAATATGAAGCACTGATCGTCGGATTAAAGATAGCAAGAGAGTTAAAGGCAGATCGGCTTCAAGTCTATAGCAATTCCCAGCTGGTAGTCGGCCAAGTCAGCGGTAGCTACGAAGCGCGGGAGGAGAGCATGGTGAGATACCTTGGGAAAGTGAGGGATTTGACTTCAGCCTTCGATAGTTTTGGCATTCAACATATTCCGAGGGTGGAAAATGCAAAAGTCGATCTTCTCTCCAAGTTGGCCACTTCAACCCTGGTTGAACTGCCCAAGGAAGTATTTTTGGAGACTTTGAAGTGCCCAACCGTAGAGGAATCTCAGGTCATCCTGCAAGCAAAATTCGAGCCAAGCTGGATCGACCCGTTGGTCGCCTACCTCAAGGAGGGGGTCCTTCCTCACGATCCGAAAGAAGCTCGAAAGCTCAGAAATCAGGCCTCCCGCTACGTTCTATACGAAGACAGGTTGTACAAAAGGTCATACTCCCTTCCGCTGCTAAGATGTCTCCAACTTTTAGAGGCCGACCTTGCACTGAGGAAGGTGCACGAAGGACTCTACGAAAGTCACATAGGAGTCAGGTTCCTATCGCGAAGGCTACTTCGACAGGGGTACTACTGGCCAACCTTATTTCATGATTTCGTGGAGTATGTGAAGAAGTGCGACCGCTGTCAGAAGAATGCCAGCGTACAAAGGCAGCTAGCGTCCGAGCTTGCTCCACTAAGCACACCTTGGCCGTTCGTGCAATGGAGAATGGATATACTCGGCCCCTTCTCGATAATGCCTGGATAATGAAAGTTTCGCCTGATCGTGATCGACTATTTTACTAAGTGGGTCGAAGTCGAATCGCTAGCGAAAATTAGCGAGGCCAGGGTGCAGGATTTCATCTGAAAGTCACTAGTCTGTCGGTTCGATCTATCCCAAATCCTTATAACTGACAATGGACGATAGTTCGCTGGAACGAGGTTAGCCGAGTTCTGCGAAGGACTAAACATCTTCCACCGCTTCCATTGGTGGCTCACCCGTAGGCCAATGGGGAGGCTAAGATGACCAACCGGATCCTACTGCAAGGCATCAAGACAAGGCTCGATAGGATAAAGGGGGCTTGGGTGGACGAACTCTACCACGTCCTTTGGGCATACCGAACTACATAAAGGGTACCGACCGGAAAGACACCCGTCACCTTGGCCTTTGGCACGAAGGCATTTATTTCGATCGAACTTCAACTCCTGTCTGCTCGAGTCGTGGGCTTCAACGAGTAGCTCAATCCCCAAGACCTCAGAGTTAACCTCAACCTGCTAGAAGAAATAAGGGAGAAAGCCCGCATCCGGATGGTAGCCTACAGATGGAAGATGGCCCAGTACTACAACTCTAGGATTAGAGGTAAGACATTCAGAGTGGGGGACCTAGTGCTCCGATGGGTCACCGTCTCTCAGCCTCAGAGCCAAGAGAAGCTCGCCCCAAATTGAGAAGGTCCGTATGAAGTGGTGGAGGTCGTCCGATCCGAAACTTATCGCCTGAAGGAGCACGGAGGAATACTGCTTTTCCGACCTTAGAACTCAAAAAATCTGAGGATGTATTACCAGTAAACGTTCTTTAATAAAACTCCTTCATTCGACATTTTTATTTTCTGGTGCAAGAATTACGTGATGACAGAAAAGAAATGAAAGAAAGTGGTCCATTAGGAATAGGAGGAGAACCTCATCCTGATGCGAGCAAAGCTCCAGTCCGAGCTCCAAAGTCTGCAAGAGATGAGATCTCCCCTGAGCGACCGCGATGATCTCGATCGAAGATCGGAACTCCTCCGAACCTCGAAGGCCTCGTCCACAAAGGATGGGATGGGGGGAGAGGCCCTGACAATGGCCCTTATGTGCTCCCGCAGTCCGTTAGGAACAAGAGGAGAATCTCGTCCTAATGTGAGAAAAGTCGAAGACCTCGTCCACAAAGGACGGGATGAGGGGAAAGATCCTGACAATGGTCCTTATGTGCCCTCACAGTTCGTTAGGAACAGGAGGAGAACCTCGTCCTAACGCGAGTAAAGTCGAAGGCCTCGTCTACAAAGGATGGGATGGAGGAAGAGGCCCTGACAACGGCCCTTATGTGCCCCCATAGCCCATTAGGAATAGGAGGAGAACCTCATCTTAATGCGAGCAAAGTCTAAGTCCGAGCTCCGAGGTCTACAGGAGATAGGATCCCCATCAACCTCGACCAGAGATAAGACCGGAGACAACCTCGGTCAAAGATAAGATCTCTTCCGAGCATCCGTATTAACCTCAGCTATAGAAAATGAGAACTCCCTCAAGTCGACCTCGGCTGTAGGAGAAGAGGTCCCCCCGAGTCAGCCTTGGCCGCTAGCGATAATATTGCCCTCGAGAAGCACCTCGACCATAGGAGGCGAGATCTACTTCAACCTTGGCTGGAGATGAGATCTCCCCCAGGCTTCAACTTCAGCATCAACTTTAGCTAGAAATGAGACCTCCTCCGAGCTTCAACCTGAATCAGCACGAAGCCCAGAAGAGGACTTCGGCAGTCATCTTTTCTATACTCCCTTCCTTCGAGTTTCGAACTCAAGAGTGGAGGAACTATTGTTGGGGATAAACTCCGCTCCTGTCGAAGTCCAGTTCGATGCTCAGCCTAATACAATCGATAGCCACAGAAGAGCCTCGACGGTCGAGCTCCTTCGGACTCTCCACGATCAGGCCTAAGCCGAGCACCTTTCGAGCTCCTCCTTCGATCGAACTCCTCAGTGGTTACGCCCTGGCCGAGCTCCCCCTTCGATCGAACTCCAGTCGGACTCCCACAGGAGCCAAACTCCTTCCGAGCTCCCCCTTCGACCAAACTCCTCAGTGGTTACACCATGGCCGAGCTCCCCCTTCGATCGAACTCCTCAGCGGTTATGCCCCGACCAAGCTCCCCCTTTGGCCGAACTCCAGTCAAACTCCCACAGAAGCCGAACCCCTCCCAAGCTCCCCCTTCGATCGAACTCCTCAGCGGTTGCACCTCGATCGAGCTTCTTAGTGACCGAGCTCCAGTCGGACTCTCATAGGAGTCGAACTCCTTTCGAGCCTTCTTTTGGCTGAACTCCTCCAGACGTCCGAACTCCTTTAAAATCGATACATGCCCGAGTCTGCCAACCAACGTCTACTTCCTCGAGCTACGGCTGGTGGACCCCGACAGTATGGCCGCCACTACCAGTCTGACGGCACCTCTCCCTCCATAATAAGTTTCATGCGGTCCGCAACTGAATGACATGGCCACCACTACTGGCGATGCCACCCTCTCCATAACCAGCCCCATGCGGCCTACGACCCATCAGTATGGCTATCGCTATCCGTCCGATAATGTCTTTCTCTTCGTATCAAACTCCATGCGGTCCCGAGCGGCCCACGGTCGGACGATATGACCATCACCATCAATCAAGCTCCGCCTATAAAAATGATCTTCCAGATATGCTAACTCTAGGCTTTAATCTCTAAGCTCTCCTCTCCTTCTCTAAGCTATGCGGAACTCATTCTCGAGCACTCCATTCCTGTTGGCCAGAGCTGACTTGATCATCGGAGGGTCCTACCAGAGCCACCCCCCCACCGACTTCGGATGAGACTTTATTTTGTAGGTCCCGACGGCGACCTCGTCCACCTCTGCTCCAGCTAATTTCGATGATGATCAGATTCTGCGTCAACACCCTATAAAATAATAACTAACGGTTCTGGAATCTAATTTTCTTTTTTGTGGGTTATATAATCGAGCCTCTGCTGGATAATTTCAAACATGTAAATATCATAAACTTGGTTTCCTACATATCCATAACTTAAAAGGAGTTTTAGGAATGGCCTTACTAGGTACCCGATTTAGGATATATATAGCAGTTGTAAAGGCTTCTCCCCATAAATTCAAGGATAATGAGGATTTACTTATCATACTTCTCACCATATCTATCAAAGTGTGATTACGCCTTTCAGTCACACCATTTTGTTGAAAATTTTTTGATATAGTGTACTGTGCTACAATGCCATGCTGTTCAAGAAATTTGGCAAAAGATTCAGGATTATGATCAGATTCATTATATCTACCATAGTATTCACCACCCCTATCAAATCTCACAATCTTAATTTTTCTATCTAACTTATTTTCTACTTCAACTTTATATACCTTAAAGGCTTCCAAAGCTTCAGACTTTTTATGTAATAGAAAAATATAACCATAACGTGAGAAATCATCAATAAAGATAATAAAATATTTTTATCCTTTAAAATAAGATATAAAATAGCCATAAATATCAATATGTATCTATTCTAAGAGTTTTTGACTTCTAATAGTATGCTTTTTATGACTTTTAATTTATTTATCTTTAATGCAATCGATGCACATAGTAAAATCACTAAAATCTAGATTTGGTAAAATATCTTTCTTAACCAATCTAGTGATCCTTTCTTTTGATATGTGATCTAATCACCTATGCCACAGTATTAAAGAACTTTAATTTATAATACCATATTTTATTTTGATATTGACATTTAAAACAAGCAAAAATTATTCAAAAGAATAATCTAATTTTAATTTATATAATCCATTGCATAATATTCTAGTACCAACCAAAATGGAATTTTTCATTAATTTAAAACTTAAATTTATAAAAGTAAATAAAAAACCTTTTAAATAAAATTTTGATAAAAAAATTAAATTTTTAGATACTGAAGGAACATAAAAGACATCATGTAAAAAAAATTGGAATCCGATATCTATAATAAGTCTATATGTCCCGATTGTAATGACCTTGGACTTCATTTGGTTTTTCATAAAGATCCATCGCTTTCTATTATTTGATTTTTGGCTTGAAAGAAATTTCTACATTGAATTGAAAATATGAATTGCAGCACCTGAATCAATCCACCAAATATTAGAGGGAATATCAATGAAATTGATTTCGAAACAAATAAGTGATAAGAAAATATTCTTCTTTTCAAACTATTTTCTTCTTTTCTCACAATCCTTCTTGATATATCCCTTCTTCTTATAGAAAAAATATTTTAATTTATGAGAAACTTTTGTTGGTGGATTGCTGAGTCTTTTATTTTTTTCTCCACCTTCTTTCTTTTAGGATGCTCTTGTAAAACTACATGAACAACTGGGATCCCTTCTTATTTCAATCTCTCTTCCTCTTGTATACACTGGGATATGAGTTCATTCATTGTCCATGATTTTTTATGTGTGTTATAGTAAATCTTAAATTGAGTAAACTATGATGGAAGAGAATTGAGAATAAATTGGATAAGAAAATTTTCAAATACCATCATACCCAAATCATTTAATTTTTCAGCTATATCATATATTTTCATAATGTGCTTTCGCACTTCAGAAAATTCATCATATTTTATAAAAATTAATTTATTCATTAAAGTACCAGCTAAGGCTTTACTTGATCTGATAAACTATTATTCTATAGAAAAAAGATATTCAGAGGCCAATTTATTATCAGGAATAGATCTCCTAATGTCTCTCGCTATAGAATTTTTAATAATCATGAGAGACAACTTATTAGAATGCTTTCGCTTTTCAGATAATTTCTTATGATCAGGAGAACTAGTGGAGGTAAGTAGATCTGACTGAGGCTTTCAAAGGGCCAAATCTAAATCATCCTAAGACAATAAGAAGCTGCTCGTGCCAATCAAAATAATTTGATCCATTCAATGTGAAAATATTAGATAGATGCGATGAGAGTGAAGCAGGAGTCATGGCTGTAAATAACAAAATATGCTTACAATTACCATCATGATGCAGATTCCATAATATAATTATGCTAATAACACTTATTATATAATTATAAAATATCTTTGCATAAGAATCATAGCATATGATAAGTATCGCAACTAATTTTAATCATAAATTTAAATATGATAAATAATGTCAAAACATGCATCACATAAATCATGACTAATAATAATATGAAGTATGTAAGCAAGAACATTATTTATGGCATGTATACATAATTCATGTTTAAACTATGATTCATCATATTAGTTACACTTTCATGGTTTAACTAACTATGGTTACAAAAATTCAAGGTTATTTCCATCTTTGGGTGTAGAACTTTTCGTCTTTATGCAATTCAAGTTAGTCAACCTTTGACTATTAATTTTCTATCAAATTACAGTCACCTTTGGATTTACTATAATAGATATATTTTTATATAATTCTAAAACTGTAATAAGAGAAGACCATCGGCCCTTAATGACTCGGCTATCCAAGATCCATAGAATGCTTTGGGCCCTTTGGAGCTATGCCAAAACATACTTGAATAGTATAATAGCGAGCAAAATTATCAATTAAATAATTTAATTATTTAAATATTTTATTTTATATGAAAAATTTAACCATAATATTTTTCAAATCCTCATAAGTTCAACGATTCAAAAATCAAATCGGATAAAAAATGATCAAGTTATAGCGATTTTATCAAAAAATCTTAAAATTAAAGGACTTAACCATAAATAACAAAAATATAGGACCCTTTTTTATAAACCAGTAGCTTTAAAAAATATTCAAAAAATCGATAGAGACTTTAATGTAATTTATTAATTATCAGGAACTAAATTACAAAACTATCCTGAAGGTCCTTTATAAAATTTAAATTTTTTAGGAGCTTATCTGCAAAAGTTTCTTTTCAATTAAATAGGTTGGGTTCTAAGCGAATTTCGGGTTTCGGGTTTGGATCCAAAACTCGGATCCGATTAGCCTTTCTTCTTTCCTGAGTTTTCTTCAATTAAAAAATCTTAAAACCCCCCATGGCTACCACCTCCACTTGCGCCGAACAGGCGGCCGAACGACCGCTCCTTGCCATCTCAGTCGTTGGAGAGACCAAAAGGGAGGACGGCGGACCGCCCCCTTCACCGTTGCAGTGAAAGCCATTATTTATGTGGTCGAATCCAAGGACCGCATGCGAAGGTCCTGCCGCCATCGCTGCCAGGGAGCAGAAGCTTTCCTTCCATCCGCGAACCTCCACCACAGACCACCACCTCTTCGTTGGCTCCCTCCTTTGCTGCATCGCATCCATCCTACTGCCTCCCTACGCCGTGGCTCTTGCGGCCGCACAAGTGGTGGGCGGCATGGATAGGCACCGACGATGGGGGCCGCAGCTTCGGCCTACCACCGGCATGGCAATAGCAATGGCTGCTGCCCCGCTCACCGAGCGATGCGGGCCCAATTTTTTTTTATTTTTTTTTATTTTATGAAAATTAATAAATCTTTAATTTAATTTCTAAAATTTTAATTAATTTTAAAAATTAAGTGTTGGTGCAGAATTTGGTCAACGTCGAACTGAGCTGGAGCTGGGAGAGACGAGATCGCCATCGGTGACCTGCAAAATAAAATCCTATCCAGAATCGGTAGTGGTGGCTCCGGTGGGATCCTCCAATGATCAAGTCAGCTCTTCTGTTCAACAAAAATGGGATGCTCAGGCAAGAGCTCGGCAGAGCTTTGGAAAAGAGAAGAGAGCTTAGAGCTTAGAGAAAACGTATCTGAAGGATTTTTTTTTATAGGCGGAGCTTGATTGATGGTGACAGGTGCAGCTGTCTGGCAGTGGAATACTCGAGACCTGATGACTTCGATACGGAGGGAAAGATATCGTCAGGCTGATGGTGACAGCCATACCATCTGATAGCATCGCCTGTAGCAGATTGATGGCGACCGTTCGTTGAGATTTAATAGCCGTAGCTCTGAGAAAGCAGGCGTTGGTTGGTGGACTTTGACATATATCAATTTCAGAGGAGTTCGAACTCCTGAAAAAAATACGTCTGATGAGAATTATCTGAAAGTAATCCATTGGAGGAATCCGACTGAGGAAGAAGTCCGCAAGGAGTTCGGCTCTTGGAGGAGTTCGGTCGAAGAAAAAGTTCAGAAAGTGATCAGCT
Source organism: Cocos nucifera (assembly GCA_006176705.1). Taxonomy (NCBI): domain Eukaryota; kingdom Viridiplantae; phylum Streptophyta; class Magnoliopsida; order Arecales; family Arecaceae; genus Cocos; species Cocos nucifera. The sequence continues at coordinate 22,937 of QRFJ01004839.1, forward strand.
TTTTTAGGAGTTTGGTTGAAGGAGAAGCTCGAAAGGAGTTTGGCTCTCGTAGACATCTGACTGAAAGAGCGTGGAGGAAGTTTGGCTCTCGTGGGCATCCAACTAGAGGAGTGCAGAGGAAGTTTGACTCTCGTGGACGTCCGACTGGAGGAGTGCGGAGGAATTCGACTCTCGTGGGCGTCCGACTGAAGGAGCGCGGAGGGAGTTCGGCTCTCGTGGAAGATCGATTGGAGCTCGACCGCTAAGAAGTTCGATCGGTTGAAGGAATTCGGCTAAGACTCGGCCACTGGAAAGTTTGAAAGGGGCTCGACCGCTGAGAAGTTCAGCCGACTGAAGGAGTTCGACTAAGGCTCATCAGCTGAAGCTCTTCCGTGACTACCGATTACATTAGGCTGAGTATCAAACTAGACTTCGATAGGAGCGGAATTTATCCCCAACATTGAGAAATCATGATTTTAATTTTTTAAAAATAAATCAAAATTATCAAAAAATATTTTACATGAATACGAAGCATAGATCCGGGGCTCTGATACCATATATTAGATAATTTAAACTTTTATGCCTAGATCGTGCTTCAATATTCATATAAAATTAAAATAAAATATATCTTGCACCATCGTCTCACTAATGCGATGATCACGTAGCCTGCAGAATGTCAGATCCATCTTCTGTAGATAGCTAATCTTCTCTCTCCTCATCCTTCATTTTTATATGAATGATTGATGGGAATCGTCATGCTCTCTTGAGAGTTGAGAGTTGAAAAAAAGGGATCAAGCCACCTTTATTTATATCTATACTTATCTTATTCTATCAGAAGACTTAATCCTAATTAGAGTAGGGATTTCAGTCTAAGTCTTATCAGGAATAGAATTCTTTAATTAATTAGGCTCACCATAATTGATTCAAGACTTAACCCAATAAGTTAAATCTGACTAAGTGATAATTAAGCCATATTAAGGAGTTAAATCCAACATCTCTCTCTCTCTCTCGATCTCTCCTTCTCTCAGGTCCGCTCGTTGGCGGGCCACGATCGGACCCCAATCTCACCCGCGCCCCCTCCCCTCTTTTCCTCTCTCAGACTCCCTCTCTCGATATCTCCCTCTCTCAGTCCGTCCCCGCCTCTCCCTCTCCCCCGCAAGGTCCGCTCGTCGATGGGCTACGATCGGACCCCGATCTCGCCCGCGCCCCCTCTCCCTCTCCCTTCTTTTAGTCTCCCTCTCTCTCTCTCTCTTAGTTTCTTCCCGCCTCTTCCTCTCTGCCGCGAGATTCGCTCGTCGGTGGGCCGCGGCCAGACCCCAATCTCGCCTACGCCTCTCTGACGCCATCCCCATTTGGCATCCAAACCGGTAGGCCGTCTCTTCCCGTACGCCGCAGCACTACTATTTTCCACCGTCCCCTCTCTCTGTGGGTCCCGAAATCAGGTCTGGATATCTGGGATCCATTTGGATTTGAGTCAGGTACTTTAAGACCAGATCTATTAAGTATTCGGGTTGGGTTTGGTACTAGTAATTAAAATCGGATTCAGATCTGAATATCTAGATTTTGATCCGAATTTGATCTATTGACAGGTCTACATTTGGTGTAGGTTTGCTCAAATTCCTATAAATAGCAGAAAGCAGACCCTTCTTCTGTTCACACTTCTATGCCTCCCCGTTGTTGGTCTAAATTTTTGCCCGGGCTTGGGGTTCCGTCAGGCCGCCGTTTCTCCCTCCAAACAACCCCATTTCTTGATTCTGGGCTTCTAATTTGAGTAAAGTTTTCACCTTTGATCTTTCTTTTTTATTTTTATTTTTTCATTGTTTTCATGTTGAGGCATTGGATTTTGGAATGGAAGTAATGATCAATGTCGGGACTTGAAAGATTTTATGGTCTTGATTCTTTGCAGAAGCCTTGCACAGAGCACCGGGCTTTGCTGAAGAACTCCATGACGATGGAAGCCTCAATGCTGGTGCCAGATAGACTCGCCGTTCCGTTTTGCCGTTCTGTCCATGAATTCCAATGACCGATTTATGTCAATGTAAGGCTAAAGTTTACATGTTTTATTATGTTTCGTTGCATCTATTTGTTATCTTTTTTCTCTCCACACCTTTAGCTTTTTGAGATTTCATTTCCTAATTGGGAGAGTGGGGAGAGTCACTTAAAATGCTCTGGCAATGGATATAACAAACCTACACTTCTGATAATTATGCATGAAATATATAAAAAGAACGGTTGAATTCCTTGATACGAGCTGATGCGACAAAATTATGTGCCTATCTTTTTAGGATTTGTTTGTAATTTTTTAGACAAAAAATCAAAGAAAATTTTGATGTTCTATTCTTCTATTTATTTTAGACTCATTTGTTGGAAGGAGTCTAATCCACTTAGGAGAAGTCCAAGAATCAAAAAAACTCAAAAAATCCAAAAATAACCCAATAAAAGCTCAATAAATAAATAAATAAAAAGACCAGATGAGCTCAAATCACTGGCTAGCTGGGTCTAGATCCGAGATCCATAGATATTTATCCAACAGATACTCATTTATCCGGATTTAGATTTAGATCCAATAAATCCTAATATAAATGGATAGGATTTGGATATTTAATATCGAGATCTGATTAATTAGAACCTGAATAATATAATAATATTATATTATATTATATATATATATATATATATATATATATATATATATATATTAAAAATATTTTGAGCCGTTTGATGAATGATTTAACGGCTAAAATCTTTAAATTAGATCTCTCTCCCTCTCTACCTCTCTTAGAGTCTCTCGACGATGCCTCTCGGCCCTCTCCCTTCCCTCCTCTCCTGCTCCAGCGTGGCAATGGTTGCCTCTCCATCTCCATCGCCAGATCTGCTCGTCGACGGCCAGACCACGATGTCAAAATCATGGATGGAGGAGATTCGGGCCGTCTCTCCCCCTCCATCGCTCTACGCCCCCTCCCTCTACGACGTCTCCACCGCCATCCGGCATCTGAGCCGCCTCTCCCCCTCCGCCATGACTCCGTCGCTTCATGACTCCTCCGTCTGTGGCATCTTCGCTACTCCCCCCTCCACCATGGCTCCGTTGCTCTATGGCCCCTCCCTCTATGACGTCTCCATCGTGATCAGGTATTTCTCCAACTCCTTTCATTCAAAAATCTAGTGAAGGACTATCAAAAGAAAAATGGCAAAGAAAGTAGAAAGCACCCTTGAATCTTGTATTTATTTTTTTTAAAATTATTTAGAGATATTATTCTAGGGATTCTTTTTTCTTTGCCTGATTCAAGTTATAAATAAAAAAAAAAAAGTCTAGAATTAGTAGGAGTTTTTATATCTAATAAACTTGGATTGGTTAAGTTCTTTCTTTCATCTAAAAGTGAAGAATTAAAAATGAAAAGCAGAACTAGTAGGAGGTTCCTTTAGATTCTTTCTTGCAAAATCAGCATGTTGCTAAAAGATTATTTATGTCTTTTTTTAGTCACTACAATCAATAAAATATTTTTGTTTGGAAAGTTAGGAGGGAAAGATCCTCCCTCCAACTCAACAAAAGAATCTTATAGAGTCACTAAATTATTTTACTCGATCTGCATATAGGTGATTAGTTGCATAGCTTTTGAGAAATACGAGATGCTATATTTCATAATATTTAAAGTCTGATTTTACTTCAAAATAATACTAAAAGCTGATCAAGCATTCCAACAGACTTGAACAAGTTTCAGCAGATATGCTTGAGAGCCTTGCATAACTAAATAATCTGTCAAATATGTAATGTCCCTCTTTCCTTCTAAGAAATGCAGAAAGGATAAATACAACATTCAACATGAGGATTTGCTTACAATTGGACAGATAGGAGAATCGTTTATGTTATATTCTACATTATCTCAGTATTTATATTTTTCTGAACCCATATTGCCAAAGTATTTTTGCATAATTATTTATGTTATATCCATACAAAATCATTAGCGACACTTTCTGTTAAATTCTATGATAGAATCAACACTATTGGTATGATTAGTGATAATATAATACCTGCTTCCTCTTCTAAAAGGTTGGCAATATAGGTTATTTTTTTATATTTTTATTTATATAATTTTTAGTTATTTTTTTAAATTATTATATAATTTTTAGATTTTTTTTTTTAAGATTTTGAATATGAGCTTGATCTTAAAATCGGATTTGATATGCAGGATTCATTAGAATTCGGATATAATAGTAACTAAGATTAAGTCCGTATATGAATATCCAGTTCCAACCGAACCCGACCCGTTGACGGGTCTGGTACCCACTGCCATAGCCCTATTTTCCTTCCCGCCGCCCAGCTTCTCCTTGATATCTTCTCGTTCTTCCTGACCCGCCTTATCCCAGCCTCCGGCGCTGTAGGGAGGCTGGAAGCGGCATCCTCATATTACGGCGAGTCTCTTAGCTTTTCGGCGACGGTTCACAACGTTTAAGTCGCCGGCGGCCCGGCAGCACGAGGCAAATCAGAAAGGACTCCGTACCCATCCTGGGGTTTGATTAGGCCTCCACCTACCAAATTACTGTTTCTACTTTGATCACCAAGAGAAGGTACTCCAGCCACTCCTCTTCTTCTTCTTCTGGTCACGATTCCTTGTGATTTGATGCTTGAATGCATTGCAATTTATGGTTGATATTACTTGAAATAACGACCCCTGTTTGGAATATTTCATGATTTAATCGATAAACTATTCAAATTTTTAGGAACATGCACTTATTTCACTGATAATAATTGTTATTTCCCATCATTATGGAGGGCGCTTTTCTTGATATTTAAATAGTTGGGAGGGAGTTTTTCTCTTTCTTTGCTTGAGGAATCTTCAAAGATTGGATTTTTTTTGTCCTCCCGTCCTTTTAGCGACCGATGGACGACTTTCTTTGGAAAAAAAAAGGAATCATCTGGTTTTTGTACGTGGAATTGCCATATAGAGCTAAAGGCGCGTGCTAAGGATTCTTTCTTGGTAAATTTATAAACTCTTCGATCTGTTTGCTGAATTTTTTTAAAGTGTTTCCTGCCATGATCTTCCCTGGCTTCTCTTTGATGGAAATATACAGTGGATTATGGTAGAATATATACAATTTTAGTAGTGCCGTTTTAGTTGTTCTTCAAGTCGGGGAAATATCATGGGTGGCTTTTTTTTATTTCTGTTTTCTGGCGAAAAGCATGATCGAATTAGATGAACTTTCTTCCTTTTATTCTTTATATTTAATAAATGATTACGGAAATCTCTTTTCTCAAAGATTTTTCCTCTAGGTAGTGTCAGGTTTGTGGAATTCTAATTTGTGCATTAAAATATGTTTTTGGGCAAGGTAACAAATGAAATGTCTAAAAGTTTTATTGTTTCTTCCTTTCTCATTCCAGGTTTTTCCCTTGAAGAAGTAAAAATGGTGAAGAAGAGCAAAAGTAAGTGCTTCACGGAAAAAATATAAAATTCTTCATTTTTTCTGTGAATTTGGATGAATTGTAACTTTATCTTTTTATTTATAACTAAGAGAGTAAGAGTAAGAGGGTGCCTCTTAGAAAGAAGTACAAGATATTAAGGAAGGTGCGAGAGCACCACAGGAAGAAGGCAAAGGAAGCAAAGAAGCTTGGACTGAACAAGAAACGGAAGGTCGAGAAGGACCCAGGCATCCCCAATGATTGGCCATTCAAGGAGCAGGAACTGAAGGCACTCAAGGCCCGTAGAGCCCGTGTACTTGAGGAACTGGAGCAGAAAAAGGCTGCTAGAAAGGAAAGGGTAATCTTTTAGCCCTTTTGCTTTTAGTAGGTTTATTGCATTTGGTTTTCTTTCTTCCTGGTGCATCAAAAGAACTAGACTGTATAGAATAATGCTAATATAATTGCTTGATCGTCTTCGTATGTGAAGACCAGACATTCATAGGAAAAGCTTTCCGTGCCATTGCTTTCTTTAGAATATATTATATTATCTACCTATGTTATGATGTCAAGGGAGATGATGTTCATGGTGCTATCTAAGTAGACTGAAAGTTGTCATTTGTCTTTCATTTTCTTGATTGATGAGGGTGATATATTTTATACTAAAATGCTATTTGTGCTTGATTGGATTGTGAAATTTCAAATAATAAGATGTCTCTTATAGTATTACCATGTCCATGACCATAACCATAACTATCAACCCTTATCCCAACTATTTGCATCTGGGCAAATGTGTCTAAGCTGGAAGTACCTAAGGGTAATATAAAGTATTTTTTTGGATTTTAGCAGCCTAAATGAGTTGTAAGAGAAGCGAGCAGGATATGGAAAGAGTATAGGATCAAAGAAGGGAAACTATGGATGTAGTTCTATGTAAAGTACAGATTTGTGGATGTATGCATGCATAAATGCTCATGCACCAAAAGAATTAAATAACATTATGCTAGCTTGAAATAAATCTTGGATGCAGTTATCAGTAGTTAGTAGTGTTGTTAAAGGCCCTAGGCGCACCTAGGCACTAAGCCTAGGTGCTAGGTGCAAGGTGCAGCCGCGCGGTTGAGAGAAGTTAGGCACCAAAAGCAGAAAAATAGAGAACTAACTATAGAGTAAAAACTAGCACCCTATTATTAAAATGTAAAAACTAAAAACAGAAAGGATCTATCTATAGGCAAGAAGTCCAGCCTGAAAAAACTAGCTCTAATCCAAAAATAATCAAATAAATGCTTTCTAAATTCCTAATAGGCCAATCCTCCTCCTTATCATCATTATCAAGCAAATTAGCTTCATCATTTTTTCTTGCTCCTCTCCAACATCTTTCTCATACTCATCATCTGTCGCTTTCTTTGATTCATCTACAAGCTGCACTTAGAATGATCTACTAGACTTTGATCTTGATGATGACACTGAAGCTCCCACTTTGGAAGATGTTTTCGTACTAACTCTAGTGCGATAAGCAGGCTAATAAGCTCCAGAAGCTTCGGCAACAAGATTTCATGTCAAACCATCATCACTATCACTAAATACTTGTTCTTGTTCATCATTTCCATCTGTATGAACTCGCTTCTTTTTTCCAGTCAACCACTCATTACAATCATCAATATCTTTTAATGATATAGGGTCAATGTGATTTCGTCTACTATATCGATGCATCAATGTCCGATTATACTTAACAAATACCAGATTACTCCTAATTCCTATGTACTATAACTAACCTTTTCTATGTACTATAATTGACTTTTACTATGTTTCATAACTCACCTTTTCTATGTACTATAACCGATCTTTCTTATTTCTTAGAAACTAAAAATTAATACTATAACTGACCTCATTGCGCCTGTGAATAATTTGGAGGCGTGCACCTGAGGTGCCTCAGGCACATGCACCTAAGGGTTGTCGCCTCGCCTAGGAGATATAGAGATGATGGCTGTTGCGCCTAGTGCCTTTTGTGCCTGAGGCATGCCTTTAATAACACTGGTAGTTAGACCTTGGAGACCGAACATTGAAGATGCATGGCTGCGGTTTATGGATTGCTAATAGCCGCTAGCTAGATGACTATATGAATCAATTTTGATTGTGGAAGAGGAAAATTTTTTCTCATAGTTAACTTTGTTCTTTTGGAATATTGATGGTCTTTTTTTTTTGAGGTCTTGAGAAGGTAAAATGTGAGCATATATCTTTCATAATGTGCCTTGAAGTTGGATTCATCTGAGAAATATAAATCACCTAGAATTTTCTATGCGGTATTCATTTTTTTGCTTTCGTAGGAGTGGGGAAATTTGAGATTTTACCATTAACCAAAACTTGATGATGATAAAGGCGATAGGTATATGATATTTAGAAAGAATGTTTTTTGTTAAGTTGTTAGAAGATGTTTGGAACTTAAGGGGTTTGCTAAATTTTATCTATGGATTCTTGTTTTTGAGCAAGTAAAACCCATCTGTGGATGGAAATGGAGGAAAAATAATTATATACCAGTCGTATTTGGAATGATATTCTTGTTGAAATCGAAAATAGACATCTTTGGAGAGGCTTTTGTCCCTAGAGGGTGTCATGCTCTACATTAATTAAAAGAGAGAAGTGCAGGTGTGGTTTGTGCATTCACTTGGCTTAACAAAATTCTTTATCTAGATCTTGAATTGAAGTATCAGATGTGTTACAACAGTTTCACTGGGCCAAGTACTATTAAATTAGTCTTTGGAGCACTTGAGAACGTTCTCTTTTTTTTTCTTTTTTTTCTTTTTTTGTGGATGGGTTCTTGTATTTTTTATTCACATTTGATATTTCTGTTAGATATATTCCTATATTGGGTGTTTTGTGGTCTAGAACATTGATACACTAGGATGCTTTTTTGCTAGTCTAATCTTCGACAAGTGCATTCATATGTATATGTTTACAATTGAGGTGGCCATCAGGTATTACAATTTTTCTTAATCTCTCTTTGATTGGTTGCTTGATTGCAGGCTAAGAAGAGAAAATTGGGTTTACTTGAGGATGATGATATGAGTCAATTAGCTTCCATGGCCGCTGCCAAAGACCTTGAGTTTGGAAATAGGAATACAACAGAAGAGACTTCATCTGTAGCTAAAAGCCATGGTAATTGATGTTAAATGAACAGTATAAAATAGTATTATCATCTTTTATGTCTCATGCATATTTGATCAACATTATTTAACATTCCGAATTGACAAGAATTTTGATTGATATCACAGACCATTCTGAAAGATCATTCTACAAGGAGCTGGTAAAAGTCATAGAAGCATCAGACGTAATTTTGGAGGTTCTTGACGCACGGGATCCCCTTGGTACCCGCTGCTTCAACATGGAAAAGTTGATATTGAAGTCGGATCCAAATAAGCGTATTGTTTTGCTTCTGAACAAGATAGGTAATTATTTTAGTTTCTATCATGTTGCTATGTTGATTGGATATCATTTTCTATATTATAATATCTGTTACCTGAATATGATTTTGGTAGAAGTGAATTTGAAAAGCGTCTCCTCATGGAATGAAATTAAGATGGTCATTGCTTATATTCTTTCTGATGTCATAGATCTTGTTCCTCGGGAGGCAGTGGAAAAATGGCTCAAGTACCTTAGAGAAGGGTTACCTGCAGTGGCCTTTAAGTGTAGTACCCAAGAGCAGAGATCAAATTTGGGTTGAAATCTTCGAAGGCAGCAAAACCTAGCAACATTCTGCAAACAAGTGATTGCCTGGGAGCCGAAACTCTCATCAAATTGCTAAAGAATTATACGAGGACCATGAGGTAGCACAAATTCTTTCTTTCCCTACAGAAATTATGGAATTTAATGATGAATCTAGAAGCACCTGGTGACATGAATTTTATATCTGTCATCTGAATAAAATTTCAATTTAGTGTTGATTTTTACAAATATATACTTATAAATAGCTTGTATTAGTTTTATTGACTCTATCACTGCAAGTTTGAATGAATAGATATTTGACCAGATGGATTAGATTTGATGGACTACAGGATTATTTTCATTTAGTTTTCATTTTTGTTGAATTATATTTGTTACTCACACTAGACTAGACATTGGTTTGCTGGTGCAAATTGGTTCAGTGATTCAGGTGTTGGAGAAGAAATGGACTTCTTCTATTGGGAAAATCTATTTTTTGGCTTCAGGAATTCTTCCCTACCAAAATGAAACATGCTCTAGGCGAATATTGCATCATCTATTACAGATGTTTTCTGGTGATCACTGTAATAATATGTTGTGATACTGGATTGTTATACAAATACTCGTCAAATTTTTGGACATGCTTATATTATCATAGATTTAACTGAAATTGTAACAAATCTTGATCATGCAAGTTTTGTCTCTTAGTTGCTTAATTTTATTCTTGTTACTTAAATTTGATGGTGTTTAATTTAGAAAAATTATCTTATTATTTCTCCTTTTCTTGTTTACCATCATGAAGAATGCAATGTACGTGTAAGGACATAGGTAATTATTTTCGTAATTGTCGCAAACACACATGTTTTATTTGTCACAATTGAAAGTTCACAAGTGTGTTGTTTTACATTCTTTTACTATTCTTGCTGATTAGATCTACCTTGTGATACTATGAGTCCATGACCAACAAGTTTGATTCTGTTGTTTGGTATTACATGGAGCTCAATTTTGTATGTTGGCCAAATTCATTGTTCATTGTTTTGTTTAGGTAAAATATTGGGTGGGTTTTTATTGGATGGTTGATACATGAATCCCTTTATGCTAATTTCTACTTTTTTCTGAAGATAAATTTTAATAATCTTAGCACTTTTTGTGTGAAATAGTAAAAGAAAAGAAGAAAATATTCTCAATTTTAATGTCTATTATGTAGTTGATTTATTGACATTGGGGCACACCCAAGTCTCTTCCCTCTCTATGGACTCTTTTTTATTACTTTTTCCATGACATGGTGCCCATATTTTTATCTGTTGATGTTTGAAATTGAAATTATGCTACAACTTCTACCATGATTGTAAATTTTAAAATGTTTGTTTAGGTTTTCAGTATGTGATGAAAGACCTGTGCTGTCATACAATTCTAACTGAACTGTTATTTGCTTTGGCAGCTCGAAGTATCAATTACTGTGGGAATTGTTGGGTTTCCTAATGTTGGTAAGAGTAGTCTGATCAACAGCTTGAAGAGATCTCATGTAGTCAATGTTGGTGCTACTCCAGGACTGACCAGATCAATGCAAGAAATTCAATAGATAAGAAGGTGAAGCTATTGGACAGTCCTGGAGTTGTAATGCTCAAGTCTGGTGAGAATGATACATCTATCGCTCTTCGCAACTGCAAAAGAATTGAGAAGTTAGATGATCCAATCACTCCAGGTAATTATACTTTTTTTTTTAAAAGAAAATATGTAACTATACTAGAATTTCATTTGCTAGGTTGCATTTGAGTAATTCATTTTGCATTTTGAGAGTTGTTTTTTTATCTTTTTTAATGCATGAAATAATGAAAAATTGCCTTTGGGTAATCAGAATCAAGAATTGACAAACAGTACAAGTGAATTGGAAACACTTGCATTTGACTGTGATTGTTGGTGAAGTTGAGGCTTGTTTATGCTCTGCTGATTAATTATTAGGACTGATCATGGTGTTGGGTTGAGGTCTTCTTTGGTAGGCCAGCAGGGTCAAATAACAACCAAAGGCTAAAAAAATAACAAATGGGTTTGATTGCAGAGAATGGTTGCAGCAAAGTTCATCCATTCTTGTGTTCAAACTACAATCCACAATGACATCCACATTTGTAAATTTATGAAATCCTATTAATCGCATAACTAATCCCTAAGGCTGTGTTTGGATGCTGGCTATCAATCCTATAACTAATCCAAGGCTGTATTTGGATGCTGGTTAAATGGTGGATAACATAAATTTTATCCAAGCACCCTCAAAGAGTGGTGAATAACTTTATTTGGTCAACAAGTGAAAAAATGGTACTTAACCAGGTTTAAATTATTTTAGGTGGGAGCGTGAAACAACTTTAACCACCCAAAGCTTTCTCTTTCCCTCTCTACTTTTTCACTTTTCCTCAACTTTTCCCCCTTGACTATGGAAGCACCAACCAAATAACAAATAGAGTTATTTTCTGCTTAGCTGGTTAGTGGGGGTTAATACCAATGGTTAAAGTTATTCAAGGTGTGGTTAGCTATTCAACATCCAAATGCAGCATAAGATGTGTTTATTAAGCAAAACTGTCCTTTGATCATCACCCCTTCAACTAACATCTCTTTGTAGTGACCTTGGTGGCTTTGATCCAAATTTGCCCTTAAAACTAGGATGGTTAAGGATGGTTGATCAGAAATGTATGTTTAAGCTGGAGATGTCTTTCTATACTCCCTAACTTCTAAAATGATTGCCACTCTTTTTTGTTCTGGATTTTGTTTCTGACTATTAGAAACTTAGTTAATTTGGTCCTATGAACTCTTGCAGTTAAGGCGATCCTCAAGCTGTGCCCAGCAGAAAGGTTGATATCCCTATATAAGTTGCCAAGCTTTGTGTCAGTTGATGACTTTCTTCAGAAGGTGGCTACAATTAGGGGAAAATTAAAAAAGGGTGGAATAGTTGACATTGAAGCTGCGGCAAGAATTGTGTTGCATGATTGGAATGAAGGCGCGTGTTTCTTGTTTTTGCTTTTGAATTTAGTTTAATTTGTAGTTCCCATTAATCTGACTTGCTGTGATGTTTCAGGTAAAATTCCATATTACACATTGCCTCCTACAAGGGATCCAGGGGCAGGTTTAGATTCAGCAATTGTTTCAGAATTTGGGAAGGAATTTGATGTTGATGAAGTTTATAAGGGCGAGTCTTCATTCATTGGTAGCTTAGCATCGGTTGAAGATTACTCTCATGTTGAAGTTCCTCCAAGTCTTCCGCTAAATGTTGATTAACAGATGCTAGAGGAGGTTTGTTTCTTCTTGTTTCCTACTCTACTCTTCCGTCATCAAAGTTTTGCTTGGAAGCATGATTTGCTGGTTAATTTACCTAACATTTGTTTTTCTCAAAAAAGAATGTATAAAAAATTGGAACTTTTCGTACCTGCCTCCAATCAACCTACCGTGTTGTTCAATACTAGTTCATGCTATTATTTTTATCTTGAACCTGAAATAGTTGTCTGCTTATGGATGATTCTGTTCATGTAAATTATACAGATATATTCTACTATAACTATAACCCAATGGGATTTGAGTCTAAAATAAGGATCTTCCTAATGTTGATTGCCAAATTATGGAAACTATGTTAAGGAAACTTGTTAGATGTTAATACACCTTAGGAGAACCCAAAATCCTGCTCAAAGTTTTTTAAAAAAATCTTAAGTCGAATGTCTTTCAACCTGGAATTACCAATCCAGTGTTCTCATTTGTTTTCAATATTCAGCGTAGATTTTTTTTTTTACACTTCAGACTGTTCTGTTAGCTGCCATCATCTGGGGCCTCTGAGATGTTGAGTCATTAAAATTCCTCTCGTTTCGGTACAAGTGACAATTGTCATCGTGTTAAGACTGTCACTGTTACTTGATGTATTACAGTTTTTTTCACACAATGAAGTCTTCTCTTTTTCAAGAACAGTAGCAAATCCTTTGGAGACAAGTTATAAGAAAAGAGACGGTTATTATAAACCGAGGTAGTGCATTGAATCATAATGCATCTGGTCTTGTAGCAATCATCAACCTTCAGATGGTCTGAAAGAGAAGCAAGTCCTGTAAATAAAGGTCATTTTACCATGTCAACATAGTCATATTACTATTATTATAAAGGGCAGCATTTTGATTCACAAATGGCTGGGATTTTAGTAGAGCAAGGCGGCGATCAAAGTAATTGATTCTGAGTGCATCCACTTTAAAAGTGCATTATTGCCCTTTTGTGTACATTATTCTTTAAGCATTTATTTAACAAGGACAGATGCACGGTTACATACCATCCCCAAAATCTGCAGCCCTAGAAATTGCAGTCTTATTTTGTTCCATGACCTTGTAGAATATATATTCTAATCTCATGTTCAGTTTACTTATGAAAACACTGATTAATATATGAATAATGCAAATTTGCCCTTCTGTATGTTTATTTTCACAAGCCAGATATATTTACAATAACTCTCCTTTTAATCTTTGATCCAAGACGACATCTTGTGCATTCTGTGTTCCTTGGATCTTCTGAAGGTTTTTGTTACCAAGTAAGATTTAGTGTTATGCTTTCAAAAATAACATGTTCTATGATAGTTTTAATCAGCCAAGATGCATAAACATGATGGCAGCGCAGTAAATTCTTGTAGTCATGATAGAGCATGTAAACTGGAACCTTTTTTTCTTTTTTTTTTCTTTTTTTATAATAATTGAAGAGGGAATAACATTCATGTTTGAGCATATTTGACTGAGCTTAACTTTTTCAGGATCATGCAAAACAGAAGGAAATAGCTGACAACGAAGACGAACCCATGGCAGATGATGGAAAAGACCCTGTAGATTCTAAACCCAGCACTGCTAGCAAACAAAACGAAAAGCTATATGCCGCTGAAGGCATACTAAATCCACGCAAACGAAGAGCAGAGAAGAAGAGGAGGAAAGCCCAGAAATTCAACTATATGCATGCTGATTATGACTTCAAGGTGGATTATCATATGAGGGAAGTTGGTTCTGACGTGAGTGCAGCTGGTGAAGATGACGCGAATGAAGAGGTGCCTACGTCTGGTGTTGAAGTGGATGCCTGAAAAAGGTTGAAGGTTTGAGGAGATGCCTGCGTCATTTGAGTTTTTCTCTCTTGCCACCATGCTGAGGATGAGTTAAACCATGCATTGCTGGCACCTGCTATCACAGCCTGATGACCTGAAACAATAGAAAGCATATTACTAATCAAGAAGTGAATCAAGTTACTTGAGCAGTGTTTGGTGTCTGAACTAGGGTTGAGTTAATTCTAGTAAATTTGTATTTCAGAATGAGATTATGATTGTAGTGAAAATGAGGTAGTAATCTAAGACATGCGGATTTTTTTGGCTAGTTCAAAAGAAATGACGAGGAGCCTTCTGTGGGTGGCTAGTTCAAAAGGAACAAGCGAGTCTAAAACATGCACAGGCAGGCCGTAGGCATGCACGGGCCAGCCACCACTGGCCCAATGGCCGCATCAGAGCGTTTCCCTCTTGATTTCATGCAGTTCATGTGGATCAGAAAATGATTTCAGGCATGTTTCACGTGGTCCACAAAAAATTCTGTGGATCGGATGCGTGATGGGTCAGGGTTGCAAATGGACTTGATCTGATGGTTAGGAGTCAGTTGGACTATGATATGGATTCGGAACTTCATTTTTGACTCGATTTGAAGAGTGCTTTTTCCAAGAGAGAAAGAGAGAATTCTTCTAATAAGAAGGTAGGGGTTTTTTCTTGTGTACAATCTAGAGGATCATTAGGTGAGTGAATTACCTCTAGATGGAATTTTTTTTTATCTGTTTGGGATTGTTCTTGCATCCAGAAGAGAAAAAAAGAATGATTATTTTTGTTTTTATTTTTTATAATTTTTTTGATTTTAGTAAATATATTATTTTGTGCAGTCATGGACGTAGGAGCAAGAAACTCTAAATCTCCATGTGTTTGGGTTTATGAGATTTTATTTTTTCTTCTTTCTTCTACAATTGTTGTATCCACTGTGCATCGCTCCATAACACTCCATCCGATCATTCCATAACAACTAGTATCAGAGCAGTATCAAGTTCGAAAGAAAGAATGGGAGCGACAGCAGGAGATGAAGGAAAGATCAAGATTGACAAATTCGATGGAAAAGATTTTAGGTTCTAGAGGATGCAGATCAAAGATTATCTATATCAGAAAAGGCTCCATCTATCTCTTGAAGGAAAGAAATCTGAAGACATGTCACAAGTAGATTGAGAATTGCTGGACTAGCAGGCTTTGAGAGTTATTAGACTGACGTTGGCCCGTGTTCAACATCCTAGAGAAAAAGACGACGGCTGATTTGATGAAGACTTTAATCAACATATATGAAAAACCTTCAGTCTCCAATAAGATATATCTTATAGGTTGTCTATTTAATTTGAAGATACTTGAAGGTGCATCTGTTGCTATCATATCAATGAATTTAATCTAATTACTAGTCTATCTATGTTGATATTAGTTTTGAGGACAAAATTTGTACCTTAATTTTGCTATCCTCTTTTCTCAAGAGTTGGGGTGCTACTGTGACCACTGTAAGTAGTTCTTATGAATTAAATAAAATGAAATTCAAAAAAGTTCGAAACCTGATTCTTAATAAAGATATCAGGAAGAGAGAATCCAAAAAAAATTCTGGTTTTGCCTTATTATTCAAAAAGACAGAGAAAGAACTATATAATTCAAGCAGAAGAACCAATCAAGACCGAAAGATGATGGGTGTTGGTATTACGGCAAGAAAAGGCACACCAGAAAAAATTGTTTGGCAAAAATGTAGAACAAAGGTTAGAACAAGGAATCCATCAATGCAGCAATAGAGATAATAATTGATGTCGTAATTCTCAGAATGAATAGTCTGATAGAGTCTTGAATCTTGGACTCCGGAACTTTGTTTTACTCTACTTCATAGGAAAAGTGTATGATAGATTACACTGCCAGAAATTTCAAAAAGATTTATCTCAATGATAGTGAACCGCTGGATATTATGAAAAAATGTGATGTGCATATAAAGATACTGAATCACTCGGCATGGAAGCTTAAGAATGTCAGACATGTCTCAAGTTTAAAGAGAAATTTGATTTCAATTGGACAGCTAGATGCTGAATGGTATGTTATAACTTTTATTGGTGGCTCTTGAAAGATCACCAAAGATGCTAAGATGATAGCATGAGGCAGAAGGCTGGATATCCTCTACATGATCAATAGCATCAGAGATTCAATGATTAAGAAGTTGGGGCTGTGCATGGCCTCCTCCAAAATTAATTGATTGGAGGTGCCGCATAGAATACTAACTTGTTTTGAAAGTTTATTTTTTCTATTTCAGGTGGATGAATATTTGGATGTCTTAATCTCCAAGTGGGAGAGTTGTTAGATAGTGAAATCTAATCCACCCGCAAGAAGAGCCCAAAAACTAAGAAGCCCAGAAAAAGCCTAGAAAAAGCCCAGAAAAAAGAAAACGAAAAAAAAAAGGGCCTAGCAGCCTAGGCGGGTGTGCACGGCCCAACGGGCGCGCGCAGCCCCGGTGCTGGCGCACAGTCCAGTCCCTTGTGGGCGCCCATGGGTGCATGCCGGCCGGCTGCCATAGGCCTAGCGGCTGCACTAAGGGTGTTTCCCCCCTGGTTTCATGCAATCCACATGGACCAAAAAATGGTTTCACACATGTTTCACATGGTCCATAGGAAATTATATAGATCGAATGCGCGATTAGATAGGCCAGGGTTGCAGGCGGGCTTGATCAAATAGTCAGAAGTTAGTTTGACTTTGATTTGAACTTGGAACTTCATTTTTTACTCAATTTGAAGTTGGTTTTTAACTATAAAATAGCTTGTGGGCACTTGGAACTTGGCAGAACGTAGAGAGAACATCCAAGAGCTCTTCCAAGAGAGAGGAGTGCTTTTTTCAAGAGAGAAAAAAGAAGAGAAAGAGAAAAAGAAAAAGAAGGTAAGGGTTCTTCTTATGTGCAATCTAGAAGATCACTAGATGAGTGAATTGCCTCTATATGAGATTTTCTTCTTCCTATTTGGAGTTGTTCTTGCATCCAGAAGAGAGAGAGAGAAAAATGATTCTTTTTATTTTTATTAATTATATACTTTTTGATTTTACTGAATATATTATTTTATGCGGCCGTGGACGAGGAGTAAGAGACTCTGAACCATGTGAATTTTTTATATTTAGATTTATGATTTTTTTTTCTGTAATTGCCATACTCACTGTGCATCATTTCGGAATACTCGGTCCTGTCATTCCATAACATCATCGGGATGCATCGCCTATGATGAGAATCTAGACAACTTCAAAAAACGCCAGGTCCGCTTCAGAAAATTCATGATAGAGGATGATGTTATGGGCCCGGGCACATTTCCGATTATCTTTGTTTTTTCTAGTTCTTCACCTAGTATAGTTGTTTTTTTCTCTCACTTCCATTTGCTTGAACTGACTTTAGCCGTCTCTGATAACTGGAATTATATTTTTCCCAGCTGTCCATGATGATACCTCCAAGTTTACGAGATGTGGATAGCTTCAAGTCCCTGTTACACGGGGAGAGCCCACTTGGAGCTGCTGCATACAAATGACATTAGTGGACTTTTCTGAGGCACTGTTTCTTTTATGATCATGATGTTATCTTGATATGCATGAATTATAGTGATTAACAAAGTACATTCAGGTTGTTTCTAAACTCTTATATCTTTTACGTGTTTAGTGTACGATTTTTTTATTGAAAAATATTGAGTGATTTCCGCTAGTCATGATGGTAGAAGCATTAGCCTTCACTTTGAAGTGTGTATCTTGTACATAAATATTTGTTTGTTGAATGGCGAGCCTTTTCTGTGGAACACAAAAAATTTAGCTCTTTGCCGCAGCCAATGATGATTTGTCTGCAAAATGGATGTGTTGTGAGACCAAGTCCCTAGTTGCAGGGAGAACCTACTTGGGGAAGTAGCAGTTAACATGACATCGACAATCCTTCTAAGGCATAGAGATTTATATATTCACCCTTTGAATTTTCTTTAAATTTACTGTCATTGTTAAGAATTTTTTTTCCAGATGCTACTTGCAAGCTATATTTGTGATTCTTATACACGCTACACGGCATAGGGTGCATCTCTTGATGGAAGGGGAATATACTCTGTACATAAAACAATCTGCAGCTCCGACTTTCCTCTAAATCCCCAACACAAATTTTAGCTTGGTTTGCATGTAATGAATGTAATTTCATACGGTAACTAGGTAAGAAAGCAAAAAAAAAAATATTTATTATGTTATCTCCTTCCCCGTTCTCTCTTGTGGCCCAAGCTTCTCATGATACTACATCGCCTGATTTATTTGTACCTACATGTGTATGTAGTTGAGTTTAACCATCCTCCTGCTACACTGCACAATTGGCATGTGGGAACTTTGTCATCAGCTTAATCTCTTATCATATTGGATTAGAGTTAAATAACAGCACAACGTTTCATATTTTTATATGGTGTTGCATGTTATATGCCGTTATATGGTTATCTTTCCTCTTTATTCCGTGGTTTGCTGAATTACGCTTTTCCATTCTTTAAGAGGTTTGGGAAGTTAGAATGGTCTGCAAGTAACATGCTGACATCAATTACTGGCTCTATGGGGCACCATAATTCAGTTGTTTACAGTGTTACAATCTAAGTATTTTGGTTGAGATGCAATGAAAAAAAGCATGCAAATAATTACGGGTGCAATCCATTCCCAATCAGCTAGCTACCGTTGCATGGAATATGAGGATTGTTTATATGCATCTTATCACAATTAAACTCGAGTAAAAGCTTGGGTTATATGTTGCATGGCATTCTATCTTTTACGGATATGTGTCTTTTTAGATTGTTTTAAACTATATTTCTCCAAATAACTGGCATTTTGCTGCTGACCATGTAAAATTTATGTACAATAATTAGTGGTGCTACCAAGATTGATAAGACTTTGAAATGGTAGTATTTGATAATTAATTTTTTTGCTTCTTAAGTTACGAAAATATCTATTATTCTTATTTTTATTTTGCTTTTAAACTAATCATAGGATGTGTTATAGACAAGAGCTTGACTCTCGATCCATAGGTCACACGTGAGGTATTGTCCAATCTAATTCGTGAGCCTTAGAGTTTTGTTCTTTAAAAGATGCTTAACATGAGAAGGTCTATTCCTTCCATATAAGCACAGGTTTTTCTTGATTTATAACCAACTCTTATTAGAACCATAGTAGAGCTTTTCAGTCAATCATCGATTCGATTGTATACGATTCAAGAAGTTCCACAATCAGTAGAGATAGACTCCTGTTTCTACCTGGCACGTTATTGTTACAGATAAGGGCTTGGCTCTCGATACATAGATCGCACATAAGGTATTATTTGCTCCGGCCTATGAACCTAACGATTTTGTCTTTTAAAAGGCATCTCATGTAAGAAGATCTATTTCTTCCATATAAGCGCGATTTCTTCTTAACTCACAACTAATGTAAAATTAATGATGTCATCTTCTTTATTAGAACCACAATAGAATTTGTTACAAATATTTGGCTATATTTAATGTTAGAGGTTCTATATTGTTCCTATGCCTAAAGGCTTCTATTAATGTCCGAATCCATTGAGCTGAAAAAAAATGATCCATTTTGATGGCTAGGTATATGGTTGATCCATTGACTTGTAACATCATTAATTATATGCATAAACATCTAGAAATAATAGAAATAAAATTAATAAATATAAAAACAGATCTTATAATTAATTTGAATATCAATATATGGTAGAAAGAGCTAACTTCTTTTATTTTCCTTTTCTTTTACGTGACATCCTTATTTGATAACGATCTATATCACAATTATAAAATTATGAAGATTTATTTGGATTTATCTAATTTAAGCCTGTTAATTATATAATCTTAATCAGAAATTTGTTTAACAAAGTTGTATTATACCTAAAAATATTAGCGGGTGTTTAGTGGGTCAGCTGTGACCTGCCATTGCTATAGGTTTTAAAACATGGCTTGCTATTAATTACACTAATTTAACTGGAAAAATATTGTTATTTTCAAAGACTTTCATGGTTGCTCTTCCATCAACCTGTTCATTTGGAATCCAGAACCATCACTTAGGTGGCATTTGGTTACGGACAAAAAAAATGGAGGGAATAAGGCTACTCAAGTGCAGCAGAAGAAATGGATTTATTTCATGGGATAACTATCTTTTAGTATACCGATTGGAGGAATAAATGGGAGAGGATGCAGGAAAGGAATACAATGTATTTAATGTACTATAATTTCATGATTGTTTATTTTTCATCACCAAGATAATAGCTTTTTTGCATAATTAAAAGTATATGGAAAAGCGAACGAATAACCCGGTAATCAGTTATTAGTGATGTGGAAGGGAATAAATCTATCCCGTCTTTCTCCAAGAATAAGGTTATCTTCTAATGAGAAAGATATCCCATGGGATCAGGAAGGGAATTGGACTATCCCGCCGGCAAAAGAGAATAAGGGTCATATTCCCCATCCTAGTGAGGGCTCACAATTCTCCGCGGGTCCAACAGATCGATCGACCACGCCGCTTTTATCTCCTCGCCACCCTAAAAAATCCAGAGCACATCATCAAAAAAAAAACAAAGAAAAAAATCCGGAGCACCAAGCCGCTTCTATCCTTTTCCAGGAAATGGAGCTCGTCGTTAACTCCGCTCTCTACCTCCTCCCCTCTCGCTCTCGTCCTTCGCTTCTCTCCTCTTCTTTTACCGAGATGCCGGCCTCCAAGAATCTCTTGCCCGCATCCTTTCCAAAGTTTGCCTCTTCCCGCCATTCCTTCCCGCGCGTCTCCTCGTCTCCCTCGCAAAATTCGAGGCTGTTCGTTGTCTCTGCCAGCGCCGTCGCGGTCCAGCATGCGGAGAGGGATCGGTTTCCGACCGACGTCCAGGTCACAGAGACGAAAGAGCCCCGCTCCAGTGTTAGCTCCCGTTTTCTCCCTCTCTTGCTTCCTCTATTTATTTTAAAAGGATTCACTACTAATTGGTCTATATTAGAATTCAATTGTATGTCATATTAAGACAGGTGGAGGGATTAATATCGCATAATGACCTGCCTTAAGGTTGTCTTTCTTGTTAATTGATTAGAATTTCGTAGCTTTTATGCCTCGTGTTCTCTATCCAGCCTGAACTATTTCATTCGGAAGTTGGATTCTTGTAATTTTAAGACGTTTGTGATGGATTTTTAGGCATATTGATTGGGAACTGATAGTTAGGAATTTCGGAAATTTCAGAACAAGAATCCTCCAACATGATCAGGAGCGGCAAAAAAAAAAAAAAAAAAAAGGCAAACTACCAGACAGTAGGATATGTATAGACACACATACACACGCATATATATATATACATATATTAGTATATGTATATGTATGTGTATGTATGTATGTATGTGCGCGCGCGCGCGCGCAAATATATATTTGTGTGTGTGTGTGTGTGCAGATAGTATACGTACATGCATACATAAATATATATGTACGCATATGCATATGTATATGTACATGTATATTTGTGAGACTCTAGTTTGTGAGATGTAACTCCTCTAGCATGACAAAATACTCTACACCTTTCTGCAAGACTTGATTTTTTTGTGTATCGCTCAGTACAAGACATTCTCAAGGGAAGAGTTAATGTATAGTATTTTCTCTCTTCTACTATATGGTGGTTGATCAGGAACCAAGAATTTAGTTCTTTGTGATGTTTTTTCTTTTTGGGTTTACTTTACAAGTTGAGACTCCATATATATTTCATTAAAATGCACAAGTTGTAATACTTTACAAGTTTGAGATGCATATGTGGTCTTCTTATTTTAGTAGATGCATGTTTGGTTAGTATCTAGGAGTTTCAGCTATGCAAGTCAAGATTTTCAGCAGGTTGTAAGTGTTGCATAGGATGATCTCCTTAATGTTCTCAGTTATAAATTCTCTTGAGCAATGGCATTCAGTCTTCAAGAAGGTAAGGTTACCTGGAAGCATGTCTAACCAATGCTTAATGGGGTGCCTGCAATACCATGCAAGAAATTCCTTTTTGTTCCTACTATAATGTGATATACCTTGGATGACAGATGCAATGGGTAGGCAACAAAGCAACCAGCATTTTCTGTGTTTAATCAGATATTCTCTTGTCGTATGAACTCTTTGTTACATCAAGTTTGAATGCCTAATGATCAAGTGTCAGGCAGTTTATGCTTTCCTATGTAAAAGTGTAAGATCAGCTGGAAGTTGCTCTTCACAATATAATACCAGTTCCACGGTTCCAAAGCAAATTGTTACTCAAACAGAAGGTTGCATCTGCAGTTTACTGCTTCACTTCTAGGCTATCACTTACAATCTGTCAATGCAGGTCACTTTATACTCGAATGTTTTTTTTGATAAAGAATTGCATTCATAAATTGTGCAATCCCTTTATCGTAGCAAAATGCTAAGCAAGGATTTATAAATCTGGTCCCATATAGATAGGTTAATGGTTGTTGGTTATGGTCATATGGTGCTTTAATTTTTTTGCAAATATTAGAATGGATCTTTTCTGACATATCCAGTTCTATGTTGAAGATGGTTATGGCTTAATTGCGTTTTCATTTCATTGTTTTTTGGTAATCCATTCCTGATTGACTGGTATTCTCGACAGGTTAGATTAAGTGTAGAAGTCCCTCCTGCTGTATGCCAGGAATGTTACAGAAAAGTATTAGATGAGTTTGCCAGACTGTCAAAGGTATTTTTGATTTATAATTAAACTTTCATTTGATGATATATTATCAAACATGGCACCCACATTTCTGAAGCAACTTGTTATAAAATTTTTAATGGTGCACTTGCTTCCTGTTGAAAATTTTCTTGTATACTATCTATTAATTCTTTAACGGTTAGTTAGATTACTTGATTATAATGTTAACCTGTTTAGCATGCTAGAGCAACAGGAAAATATATTACATAAAAGAATCAGGAAACATGTTATTTATTCAAATAACAAACTCATCTTTACCAAGCTAAATATGATGTTGACATGAAAATCTCTAAAGGATCAGTTCCTTAGATCTTACTTTCCCAACTGTCACCAGAAATTGGGTTTTGTGTCTTTATCATTGCGATGTCTCAATTTTCTAAGTCTTACCTTCATGCTTATGTACCCATAAATATATCTCCCATAATACAAGACATTCTCAGATACCTTCTGTCCGCTTATGTCTAAGAATTCCTTTGCTCTGCTATCCTCTTTTTTGTCCTTTAAATCGAGCATTTGAACTCACAGGGACGTGACTTCTAACCTTTATTTTTAATTGTCAATGTTTGCAATCACTTGTGTTATTGTACTAGAAGCAAGACTACCAGTGTGTCTCCAGCAATTCATCTTTTAATTATTTTTCGTTAGTCTTGTGTTCTTGCTTTATCTTCCCTTTGAATTATAAAGAGGTTTTATGTTTGGGATCATTCATCATGCATAAGGATGGTGGCTACATATGTATTTTTGTTCTTTTTAAATGAACATTACAATTCAAATCATGCCAGATTTGTAAATTTATTCTCAGGTTCCTGGATTTCGCCCAGGGAAGAAAATCCCAGAAAACATACTTGTTAACTACATTGGTAGACAAAACATACAGCAGGCTGCTATTGAAGCAATTCTTAAGAAAACTCTTCCACAAGCCATGTCATCGGTATGTAAACTTTAGCACATGACTTATGTAATATGACCTAAATTATTTTCCATTTCATTAATGCAATAAAAATGTCGTAGTTTTAATTAACTGATTTATTGGTAATTATTATGGTACGGTAAAATTTCCTTGTAGTTTTGGATTCCATCCTTTTTCACTAGTGATCTTTAAGATATAATGTTTCTTCTCCTACATGCTAGTTGCTATTTATATGTTCATAAAACACTTTCTATCTTATGTTCTCTTGGAGGATTAAACAGAATGAAACTTCTGCTGTGATGATACTTCTGGTAGAGCAGTCAGTTTCAGTCACTGATCTTATATTCCTGTTCTTACTGTGATTTATTACTACTTAACTAACATATCATATTAATTTAGGTAGAGGGAAGGGCCTTAAAAGATTCTGTTCGCATTGTAACTAAGTTCTCAGAGATGTACGACACTTTCTCTCTCCAAGATGTTCTAAGGTTGGTGAAACTTCTTGATATTTTTATTGTTTCATACTTTCATCATTCTGAACCTATTTGATATGTCTGTGATCTTTCCATTCTTTTGTTCTGATCATGTTGTTCCTTTAATATCCTTCTAACCTTGTAAGGGAATCAAGACTATACCATAGTCTTGTTATGCCATACATCATTCTGATAAATTATCTTCTCTTTTGTTTATCTAATGTTGTTTCTTTACAAGCAAAAAAAATTCTGTTTGGTACTTGATTATGTATTCTCCATTTTATCTTTATATTTCTTTGCAAAGTATGTGCTAAGAATGCTGGAACTTGTACATGACAGCTCTCTGTTTCCAAAGAGAGGCACCCTTCAGTCAACAAAAAAGTAAGCGTAACTGTTTTGATTCCCCCACCCCCAACATTTTGAGAGAAATTTTGGTTGTTAAGCACGTATACAATGATGCAGGTCCATTGGTTGTTAAGCAAAGAGGTGTGACCATTGGGGCAAGCCCCAATACCTGTGTTGGATTATTTCAGTTTCGTTTTCACATTTATCAAAAGATAAGGAAAGATATAGTTTTCAGGGACTTGCAATCAAAAGATGGTTTGTTAGTTGTAAGGGATGAAGGGTGAAGATTCCAAAATATATTGCTAATCTTAGATGAGATTAGTCTCATTGGTAGCTATGTTTATGCTGAAAACAAACAGCATCTTGCAAATCGAGGGAAGCGAGGTGGACGGACTAAGAGTTTTAGTTGACACAGGGATTTTGTACCTTTTCTTTTAAACTTTGGTTTTGCATGCTCAGGATCTGTTATTTCAAGTCAATGTTTCATGTTGCATTAAAGGTGTTAGAGAGATCTATGGAAGGATCCAACTTATGCCGAACAATGTTGTACGTGTATCCTTTTTTTTGTTGCGAAGCGAATATAATTTTATACACCGATAATACATAAAGGTGAAAAGATAGTTTCACAGACATCTGATCCACATACCCAAATACTCATATGTGTTTCATGAGTCCCTCTTGTACTAGATACATGTGAAGGTTACTATGGATGGATGTGATCCTCCATTCTGAGTTTATTATTTATATGTTTTGTTAAATGCACAAGCAGTTTGAGAGGTGCAATTCATTTTTATTTTTCCTCAAATTATCAGCTGGAGTAGGTATGGGGTTTTAACATTTTGGAGATGAACAGCCACATGACACGGAGCCTTGTGACTGACTTTCTGGACTTTGAGTTTAATGTTAGAGTACATATGTCCTTATAAAGTAAATCACGAGTGATTAATTGATATCTGCTAGTTCTGTTTTGTGTCATGAAGCGCTATTACAGACTTAGCTGCCTATGTTACTAGATAAGTATTCTTTAATGGACTTCTTTTGTCTATCAGATATGATGTTGTGGTCGATGTGGCTCCTGAGATCAAATGGTTATCGGAGAATAAGTACAAGAATATGAAGATTATTGTTGAGATAGATGATATCATTAATGCTCAAAATGCTGCTGAAATAGAGCTAAGACGCCGTCACAAGGCTCTAGGATCATTGAGAATTGTTACTGATAGAGGGTTGCAGGTAATTCTTGATTTAAATGCACCAAGTATGAGCTCTCCCTTTAGTTATTGTTTAATCTGAATTGAATTGTTGTGACCATATTTAGAAAGTTATTTCATAAAAAGCTGACCTTGCTATTCATGATAAGGCAGTTATGTGAAACTAAATTTCATTCTTTAGTCACTGCTGGGTTCAGGATCAAGTAGAATTTTACTACACTCACTATATGCTTCCCATTATTGTGTTCAATGGGATGTTTAATATCGAAGTTTTCTATCTTACATGTTGCTGTTCAGTTTCATATTATAAGAAGTTAACTTTCAGGCCCTTTTTATTGGTAATATATGCACTTGTAGATAGTGGTGAGGATCTTCATCAACCTAATACTTCTTCTGAAAGTTTAAAATTAAAAAAAAAAGAAGAAGAAGAAAAACTTTTACCTAGCTATGGTAACTTGCATTTGGAGATGGTCATTTACAGGATGGTGTTTTTGATGCCTCATAAGAAGCTTTATTGGACACGTGACTTGTAGTGTTATTTTTGATGGTTTTATGGCTAGTATCAATCTGGGAAAATGTCAATCATCATTAACAGGCTAGAATTAATAACGTTAGCTAGAACCAAGAAGGTTGGTCTATACGGGCTTGACTACATAACTCTTTCTTTGAATAATGTTTTTGTCAATGCAAGCTTTCCAATTGTTCTTAGTTCTAGGTTCCTTCTCATAAATTCTCAAAATCTTATGGTTTTTGTGCTCCTTTCCTTACCAGGTCTACTTGGGTCTGATCTAGACTTGGCCATGAGTCACTGAAACACTATGCTGACGTTTGGTATGGGGTGATCCATCTACCCAAGATCAAGGGTGATGTGGGTAAAGATGATGAGATCATCGTTGGTTGCACTCTGGTGATCTTATGTGTGGTGATCTCAAATCATCTCCACTCTTTAAATCACCACGCAACCTAGTGATGGGAAAGCCATCCTTGAGGTTGGAAATCCAGAATCATCCCCGGGTGGTGATCTTGGGCTGAAGGACAAATATCCCTCAATCTGATAAAAAAAATTGGTATATCAATATACCTTTATTATATTAAATCAATATTATATATCCAATGTTATATTGATATTATATATTATATTTATGATATATGTTACATTATAATATATTATTAATCATATCATTGTCATATTATGATTCAATGATAATTCTAAATGAGAGTAGAAATATCTTATTGTACTTTATATTTATATAATAAAAGTATTTAATATATTACTTCTATTTGCGTTATTTTTCTAATCCAAATAAATATTGGTATTAGTAAATAATATATTATAAATCTAAATAAAAATATTAATTTTATAATAACAATTAATATATTTTTATAGAATAATTGATTATTAATATATTAATAAATATATTAATGTTTTATTATAATATATTTTTTATATGATTAACAAATATATCTTTATGAAATATATCATGGATAGTTTTGGTATTATATGGTTAGTGATTTTGAATTTCCATGGAACACCAAATAGGTTACTTATAGATACTTAGAAATCTTTAATCATTGGATCATGACCTACCAAATGTAGTGATCTTAGATCATTGGGGATCAGATCACCATATGATTTGAATCTTTGGTGATCTTAGATCACCGTGGTGATCCCATTTAGATCACCAAATGCTACCTATAGGTTAAGAATGACGTCATTTTCATCTCTAAACTGTTGATCTTATTTTCCTTGGCCTTTTATTCTCATGTCATAAGTTTCCCCTGGATTCATTGTCATGTAAGTACTCATAGCACTGTTAGCCTGTTTCCACTTCAATACAATAATTATAATGGACATGTCATCTTTTTTTCCATTCTGTTTATATTAAGTGAAGATTATAAATGGAAATTTCTATCTTGCATTTCTTGATCACTAATTCTGGGATTACCTTCATTTTCATTTATTTTGTGCCTAATTTGCTATGCGTACATTCTACTGATCTTTTTGACTTATTCCTCTAAGTTTTCCTCCATTCAGGCTTGTCAATGAGTGGCCCAGGTCTGAGCAAATTCAGAGCTTAAATGGCTTAGCACAATGACTGACCCCAATATAATATAAAGCCAGGCCCCTGGGCCAGCCTTTTAACAGCCCTACTACCTGAAAGTCAAGATATTGCATGCCTGTGCCATTCCAGCCTGACACCAGCATGAACACATTGTGCATACCATGCTGTGCTGTGCTAATGCTTGGCACACACAAGAATGCAACTGGTATTGTAGCAATACCATGTGCTGCAAGGCAGGGCACAATAATATCATGTCGTATCAAATGTATGACAACAGTTTACTCCATTCTACTTCCATGAAATTCTTTCAGTCATCTCAGCGATTATTAGTGTTTTATGAATCTGTAGAATTTTCTTGAGATATATCTTTACTATTTTCTGTTTCCATTATATTTTTAGCTTTACTGAATTGGTCACTCTTGATCTTGTCATACTTTCTTACTAAATTTGAATTTACCAGTTTTCATTCTATTTCAAGTTTTTAGTGGATATTTAGTTTATACAAAATCCTGATAGAATTAATAACATATGATGTGCAAAATTAATATCTTTTGTGGACAGTAGCCTAAATGGTTTTTAACTGAGCTATCTTGTATGTAAACATTATTGTCTTACTTCTAAAGCAAGCTTTGAACTCCTTAGATTGGCGATCTTGTCGTCCTTGATATATTTGCAACAACTCTGGAAAGGGGTGAATCTAAAGGTGAAACAATTCCATCTGCTGAGAGAAAAGGTATGTCATTTTTAAATTCAAACATCTCATTTGTCATGATTTTTGCACTTTACCTTCTAAGTTTAACTCCTTCTCTGCCTCTGGTACTGTATCTTGTTCCGTTGCCATTAATAAATTCCATATTATGTTCACAAAATAAATTGCTTCACTAAATTATCTGATTTTGTTTATGCTGATATGCGTGTTTTGTTCTATAGTTATAGCATGTGGTGTTGTTAGTGATTGTCATAATGTAATACTTTTAATTGCAAAGGATTAGTTAAGTAGATATATGCACACGACAAAGCAAATTTGCAAGAAATGTCCCAGCATTCACTATGAAGCACCATGACTTGTAGTAATGCATCTTAAAATTATAGGAACTTATGCAATATCTATCTTAATTCTCTTGCTTTTTCTCAAAAGAAAATCTTAATTCTCTTCTTATTTTGCCTTTCCCTCTTTTATTTATTTATGTTGTCATGTTGTTAGATCCCTGATCCTTGATATCATGCATCCCAGTGATGCTTAACATGATTGAAAGGATTTCCTTGTTATTAGTCCTTTTACCATCACCATTCACCAATATTTCCTTGTTGAGTCATCTACTAGTTCTGATAATTTAGTCTCTTACCAAATTGGCTTCTACCTTTTCCTCTCCGTATGTGTTCATTTGTGAGTACTTTTGTGTATACATGTGTGCATGCAGAATGTTACAGTTATGTGGCACAGGTTAATCTTTTAAAAAATTAAGTAAACAATTGCAAATTATCATTCTTTTCCTTCAGTGAGGCATGTTTTGGTTGGAAGTGGTGAATAGTTTACTCGTCAAGAGCAGTAGCACAAGTTAAATTAATCTTCTTGTAAAATTTCTCAAGTGGATAGCCTATTTGTTTTCTCTACTGTTCTGATTGGATTCATTCTATTTCCAAAGGAACTATTTTTTGTGTATGTACAATTTAAGTTCCTCCACATATTTCTCCTGCTACACTAACCGTAATGCTGACTTTCTTGTGCATGATAATTTCCTGTGCACTTTTTTTTTCATCTTCTTTATTAACCATTAACCACCTCAAAGCCTAGAACCTTATGACCTCTTTCTCCAACATTCTTAGATTTTTTCCTTAAATGATACCCCTTCTCTGCAAGAAATCTTAAATCTTAACATCCTACATTTTCTTCTATTTTAGAGCATCTTCCATTTCATTATTTTGACTCAGGATCTTGGTTCTATTCTCTTTCAGTATCCCATCTATTAGTTCCTGTCCTGCTCTATTAATAGCCTTAATCTTGTCTTCATAGTCTTGTTCGAATCCTCAACATAAAAAAAGAAGTAGATGCAAATGAGAGAATAAATGTGACCAACTGCTTTAAAAGTATCTTTTTCACAATTGAGGGGCATGCCATATTGCTCCAGCTCAAGTTTTTAAGAACTGCCGGAACATGACAGATACAAGCAGTACTGTGCTGTTCCAGCAGAAAACCAGTACTGTACTGGATTTTCTGAAGCCAATACACCCTCCAGTATCAGTTTTTAAAACCTTGCTTCATTTGCTCTAAAAATCTGAAAAGTAGCGATGCATATACAAAAGAAGCACCCCCTCCTCCTCCCTACCCCCCACCCCAACACAAAAAAAAAAAAGAAGAAAAAGGAAAAAGAAAGAGAGAGACAAGAAGGGTGATCAGTAACAACTATCATATATCATGTGCTGATCGACACAAACATCAGTGGTGATGAACATCACCAATGAGTTGAGTCAAATGTGATTTATTCTAATAATATTTCTTCTCTTTATTTTGATTGTTTCTATAATATAGTTATAGCATAAAGTTTTAATGCCAGGATAGTTTTTCGAAAATGTTAATAGTTCATCTGAATGTGTGGCATCGAAGCTTTTTTCAAAAAGTTTGATCATATTCTTTTTATTTTATCAGTATTTTGAAAAAATGGAGTCTTAAAAACAAAAGTCTTCGTCCACTCAACTCTTGGATTATTCTTATTATATATATGGTACTTGGAACTTGGAATGAGCATGAAGAAATTAACAATACTTTATCTTTTGAGTTGTTTCTACCAGATCGGTCTCTCAAGATCTTTGACCTTCACCCAAAGCAGTTGAAAAAAATGGAATCATTTAATATGGGTTTGTTGAGAATGATTCTGATCTAGTTCATGGCATATTGTAGCAGAAAGCACACTGTTGGGATCCTCATGGTCAGGAAAAAGATCCCACCCTTTTAGAGGGGAGAGAAACATGGATTTATGATGCTTAATCAGTGAATCTGGAGAATCAAAATTTTGTGGATTTGAATCCCAAAAACTGACCCTAAATTTCATCAAACTTGTTGAAAATACTTTGATTTTTCCTTGGTTTGATGTGATTTTTGCTGAACACAGTCTGACTTATATTTTATTTAGAAATATATCAGAATGTTTTTGGAGGTTGTAGAGCAGGGCATGCTGGCCCGTGGCTGTAATGGCACATACAGCATCGTGTCTTTTTGTGCCACACAGCAAGGTGTCTAAACAAGCAAGTCTAAACAAGCCGAGCTTCAATGAGCCAGTGTCTGATCAAGCTTAGCTTGAAATTAATGCACGCTTGTTTAAGCTTGATATGTTTACTACAATTCGATCTCAGTCCAAGCCTATTTAGAAGAAGCTGAACATGAACCTAAACAAGCAGCTTGGATACCATTAATCAAGCCAGAAATTAATTCAAGCTTGAACCAAGCTCAATTCAGGCTTGATTTCAAGCTTGATTAATCCAAACTAACATTTGATGGATTAAAACGTCAAAACATATGCCAATCAAAGGCTTAATTATAAAGCAAAAGTTTAGAAAGTAACTAAAAATACTATTGACTATGCTGCCCTAAGAAAACTGAGAACTAGCTCTGTGTTTTTTCTGGCTTGGCTCGAAATTATTTTCGAACCTGAATTGCTTGTTTAAGCTTGGTTTTTTAGTTTCAAACCAAGCCTGAATTGAGCCTATTTCAAGCCAACCCTGATCAAGATTGAGCCATTCATTTATTTGCCACCCTATGCACAGGAGATGTTCCCCTTCAAAAAAAAACAAAAAGGAAAGAAAAAGGTTGGGGAGGGGGGGTCATGAAGTATTTTTTAATTAAAAGCATTAAATAAAGATTTAATAAGTGGTAAGTCAAGTTGTTCCCGCTGTCGGTACCGGTCATGGTACATCGGGTGCCAGCCAGCAAGGGCTGTCACCAAGAAAAAGTACCATCTGCTGATATGAAATGACAATTTAGATTCACTGCATTTTTGAAAAAGCAAGTTTTCTCTTTATGAAGAAAAAATCTGGAGACTACTGTATGAATTATCACCAATAAATTATAAATTTCTTGTGGGCTCATATTTATTTTTCTTGAAACTGATAATGATACCAACTGGTCTGTGATCTGCTTTGAGTTTTCTGGTAGTGTTTATCTCAATGAGTTTGCTTTTGTATCCCCGTGAAAAACGAATAAGATAAAGTCCTTGGTGGTTTTCCTTCCAGGTTTTCACTTGGACACCGAAGAAAGTGATAACCTTCTTCCTGGATTTCTTGGTTCGATAATTGGAATTCGACAAGGTGAAACAAGGTCTTTTCCACTTCAGTTTCAAGAATCTTGGGGACAAGAAAATCTTCAAGGTGTTCATGCTCAATTTACTGTGAGTTTCATAATTTCTGAGCCACTGCTGACTATTGATAAGTAACATCAGAAATCTTGTGTTTGGCTTGTGTCCCAGTCCTAACAGGGCTTTCCAAACCTAGCAGTTAAATGTTACCAGCCCTCTCAGTTAGCTAGGTGCAGGCTTTGCCTGATGAACCAAATTATGTCTGTAAATTTCAATAAACAACCATGTTAAGCAGTAACTCTCTGTAGCAGCTAATGTTATTTCTCATGTTTTGCCATTTTATGCTATCATACATTGGAAGACCATAAATATATGGGTAGTTTTTCTCGACCATTGCTTATATTAGCAGAATATATGTTTTTGCTCGGTGAGGTGATCAGAACCATTGTTCCTTTGGTTTCCAGATTCTTGTGTTCCTACCAAGAATTCCAACTTATTAAGATCATCCCATTGCAACATATGGAGTATATATATCCATATGCAAGCTTTAAGTCAAAGCGCTTTTATGATAACCCATCATGGTTCTCATCTGTAATTTCCAAAAATCTACTTCAACCTGACTCAACAACGGATGCTCTTTTCTGTTTAATATCAGTATATAATGGTCTTGTAACTCAAGCTTTTTAGGTTGAATGTAAAGAACTCTTCTACAGAAATTTACCGGAACTGGATGACTCTCTTTCTGAAAAGCTTCTTCCAGGATGCACTACCTTAAGTCAGGTTCTTTCTTTACCTATTGTTAGCTTATTTTAGCAATGGACAAAATTGCTTCACCATGATAGAATCTATGCATACAGAAAGCAATCATCGCTTGCATAAGTATTTAATCTAAATTTGTTGATAATTTTTTGCTAGCTACATTGCACAGGTTCAAGAAAAAATATTTCAGAGATGTAGAGAAATGGAGCAAACTGCCATAGATCAAGCAACAGATAATGCAATATTAGACCAATTGAGTAAGGTGATTTACTATTTCAAGAAATTGGCATTGATTTCCATTTGTCTTCCAAGAGTTTTAGAGATCTAAAAGATAATATTTGTTGTTAACTGAAAATCATTTCTAGTTCACAGTTATGCATCACAAGTCTTGTCA
The DNA here is from genome assembly GCA_006176705.1 of Cocos nucifera. Lineage (NCBI taxonomy): Eukaryota > Viridiplantae > Streptophyta > Magnoliopsida > Arecales > Arecaceae > Cocos > Cocos nucifera. The sequence goes on from QRFJ01004839.1 coordinate 56,220, forward strand.
TTGTTCTGCATGGAGCTCTTAAGCACACTGACAATATTTCCTGCTTTTACATGCATTTCTCCCTACATCTAATATTCGTTTGGCATATTTATTGCATAATATTTATGTATTTCCTTAATATTTTCAGATTGTTGAAGTTGATATTCCTCAGTCCTTGTTTGAGGAACAGGGTAGACAGCTATATGGAGCCAAACTTTTGCAGCTACAGGTAAAAAGCTGAAATCTATGTATATATGCATGTATGTATTTATTAATTTTCTTTCTGATATTCATGCCTTCATGTGAACAGGCAGGGAAGAAACTAAATGAACACCAACTGGCATCTCTTTCAAGTGAAAAGGCAGTAAATGAATACCTTGAAAATGAGAGGGAGAATATTACAAACATAATAAAACAGATGTTAGCTGTTGGTGAGATTTTCAAGGCTGAAAATTTGCAGGTAGATATTCTACCAACCTTTTGGATACTTATTAATGAGAGGATATGATGCGATGGATCAGTTGTTCCTGTACTGAGCTGGAAGTGCAATATTCCTATACAAGAACTAGGATGGTTCATAGTGCATAAAAACACATTATACTTAATATACAGGTTTTAAATCCTGGTCCCGGAACATCTCAGTCAGGGACCATGTCAGGACAGTATCGAGATTACAATCTTTTTGATTTATCAAAGTTTTCCTGCATTTTTAATCATTTTCTGCATTGGCTCAACAACATTATTAGATTTCACCCTAAATTGTTTTTAGATCATTCATATTATATCAAAATAAAGGTTTAGTGTAGTATATTTTGTTCTGTAAAAACAACATTTCTAGCATCAGAAGAATACCTTTAAGGAACTGACACATGTTCTTAGCTTTTCTCGAATCATCACTTGATGGTGCAGATTTGGGAATAAATTCATGCAGTCAAAGTTAAGAATGCCCTGGTACACTGATGCAAACTCCAAGATGCAGTAGGTGAATCACACTATCTACTTCAAGACATAGAACCTTCTCAAACTTCATAGAAAATTTTGAAGATTTTATGTGCTTCACAAAGTCATAGATTTTAGTAAAGATATTGGAAATAATGTGCAAGCCGTCATTAACAGTGAATTAAGAATGCGAGCATGTAACATGTGAATTTACCTCCCATTAACTGGAAGACTTTAAGAGAGCTGCTACTCTAGAGTCTAGCTATCACTATAGGTGAGAAGATTGTCTAAGATCGTTGTGCACCACTTTTAATTGACATCTGATCATTTAGACATCAAAACCACATCCAAAATGGAGCTCTTTTTATGTGGAGATGGTGCTAAGGTAATACTTGAAATTCATTTCTTCAATTTTCTTTGTAGATGGAAATAATGTAAAAGTTGAAATTTATCTTCAGTATTTGTTGAGCATCAAGATTACAGAGGTGTAGCCCATAAGAAATTGGGTTTTGGTTTTTTCGATCCACCTGGCAGTTCTAGAATTTTCGTGGGTCAGCCTAACCAGTTGGCAAGAGGTGAAGGAGTGGGAGAGAAATTGGAGGGACTTGACAATTCTCCTAGGCCTGATTTTTCCTGCATAGTAAATTCCATGTTTAAGGTGATGTTAACCATTGAAAAATTATTGATTGGGATCGATGGGAATATCCTGTCTTAATTCCACACTTTGCCTCTTTACAAGAACCCGTGCCCATATTTAGTTTTTAGTCATCGAAATTGGGTCAAAATGGTCAATTTGCTGTGGGGATCTGATACTGACTGAAAATCAGCAAGACAAATTTTAAGGTTGTGGGGGAACATGCCATCAATAAATTATGTATATAATCTGTCATCTAAAGTGTTGATGAATTTCTTCTCCTTGGTTTGTAGTTGGACTATAGCTGTTAACTCAGAATTTTCAAATTTTCATAATTAGCTTTAGTGGGTTTAATATTTTGCAAGTATAGCCTTCTGAATAACTGGGTTTCCAAAAAATTATGGTGAAGGCAATGCATGTGGCACCTCTATGTAACTTATCGGTGTTGGAATATTGCTACATAACCATGGCAAGATACTGCCATATTGATGGGATTGTAAGTGAATGTAGAAACCCATCAAGGATGTGCCATTTTTCATGTTGCCTCTACTTGTTTCCTTTTCCAAGCCATTTAAACAGATCAACACTAATTGGTTTTGGATGGTTATGGCCTTTTCTTTTGGTTATGGTAATGGCTTTCTCTGCTTTCAGTATTCTTGTCATCTCCACTTGTATGTTCTTTGTTATTTATCCTGCTCCATTAGTTGGAAAACAAGTGTTATTTCCTTGTCCGCTTATTTGTTGTCCCCTCTTTCCAACATGAATTAAGTTCTACAAATTCGATGATATCAATAATGCTTAGGCCTTCTTAGAGGCTTGGTCTTGTTTACATGTTATTAAGTGATGGTGTGGAATAGGTGCAATATATATTGAAGTTCCGTGAATGAAGGTTCGCTGTGCCGGTCGGTACCGTTATATACTAGTACCGGACTAGTATGCAATCTCATACTATACCGACACTTTGTACATCTCACCATCTTGTATTGTATGGTATACTAATACTATAATAGGATAGTATCGGTATAGGGTCCGGTACTAGGACTGCAAACCTTGTAGTAAATATGAATTAGTAAAGGCTTACTAATTGGTCATGTATTAGTCATGTTAGACAAAGGTAAGAAACAAAACATTCATGAATTTGAAAAATCTAAGTATTCTCATAATTTACTGGTTAGAACTTAAAAATAAGATGCTAACTCTCGATTTTTTTTGCAGTACTCCACGGAGGAGCTTGTTAAAGAGGTTGAGAACTCTGTGGTGGAGTTCAAGCGCCATAACCAAGAATATGATGAAGAGAGTGTTAGAGAGCAGGTTTTTTTTATTACCATCCCATATACAATCACATGCAATTTCTTTATTTCATTATATTTTCAGTTCAGTTGATGCTATGAGCATGAGCGAGGATTTTTGGACCTACACATGACTAGAACAAGAAGCATGCATACACATCCCCATATTATTTGCGGTGTTGAGATTAATATATATCTATTTCTTCTGTCAATCTTTGTTTACTCACCAAAAAACCCTTCAATGTGCTTTGTCTTCTCATGCATATTTGTTTAAACCATTGATATCATGGGGAAAAATATATCTTGATTAGAGCCTTCTGAAATGTCCTACATCAATGCCTCCATGTCTAAACATGGTCTGGGATTGGGCTTCTTGCCTAAGAAATGTAAATAATGGACATGTAGGAAGGAATTGTGAGAAACCAAACAACCTGAACAGATATTTGAGTCTGGGTAGGTTCTGTCAGTTCTATGTGCAGCCTGACCATGTAGTGACATGTATCAGCCTGACGGATCGCTGCACCCACCCTGAAATATAAACAAAGGAAATTCGTCCACTCATTTATACTTGTGAGAGGAAGATGCAGAAAAATCACTCATTCCATCTCTATAAAAATGGATCCTTACAAATAATATACTTTTCACAGATGATGGGCCACATTTATTGTCAGCAGAATCTTGTTGCCTATGGTCTTATTTTGCTTGTAATGCTAAACCTTGAGTTGCTTCTCCCCTTCTTTAAGATGAGAAATTATCTTGTTGATGCTATTATAAACATTAAAAGAAAAAAAGTAACATTTTCAATGAAATTGCACAGGTTCAAGATGTTCTAGAGGGGGCAAAGGTGCTGGAATGGTTGAGAGAGAATGCTGACATCCAATATGTAAACAAGCTAGAGTCTTAGCAGAGTCATCAGCAATAAATCTGATTATTGTCAAGGCATTTGAAATTTTGTGAACTTTTCCTTCAATGCAAATAAATGTTTTTCAAGCTATTTGTATCCACACAAATTTTGTCTTCCTCCCAATAGCTAATTTCTTGTTATGTTTATTTTTGCATTGTTGCTCGGTTTTTGTTGACTTTTGGGGATGGTGGAAATAGTATGTGCCCAGTTACATCGTTTGGGCAAGCATCAAATTGGTTCAGCAAGAGCGGTGCCAGCCAGACCATAAAGCTAAGAAATGTTGGAGCACCATTACTAGGTGTTAAAGCCGTGGTTCAAGCTATAGCTCCACTCTGATGAGAAGTAACCTTTTATCTTGAGAACAGTGGTGATTCTTGCTTGATTGGCTCCTTAGGAGTGACCTTAGATCCGCAATCAAACTTTAATTATTTTGCCACCAAAAAAGTACTAACCTCATGGTGGCAATTCCCTCTTCTAGATGGTGTTTTTTTTTTTTTTTTTTTTTTTTGGGGGGGGAAACATTGATGGAGGAGATGTTGTCTTCTAATCTAGCATGGTCTTCTCAAGTTTCACGAGCCTAATTTGTAGTGTTAGAATAGGGGACCTCTTCCACTGGTAGCGCTCTGAACGCCTCCATATCTTTTCTGCTCTCTTATCTCTTTTTTCTTTCCATTCTTAGCTCCAACCTTTTCTGACCATTGGGTTCAGGCTGCTAGTCCCTCTCAGTTGTGGTTGCCTTACTAGGAATCAGATAAGCAATGGTTTGAAGTATTTGCTTATGTGATTCCTTGGGCTGAAGTTGTGTCATTAATTACAAAGTAGGTGTACACTGATGAGCAATCAATCTTGGATGCAAATCCATTGTGGGTACGATGGATTATATATCCTTTTACGACTCTTCTGGTTCCTCTTAGAAGTGAACCCACTAATGCTGCAAGTATGCTGCCTCCACCTCCTTCAAGGTCTCAGCAACCCGACATTGTTCCTTATGGATAAGGGCGACCTTATAAGTGTTGGAACCAGTGCCGGAGCTAGTTTTCTTGGTCGGTGACCTTCTTTTAGTGGCATGGATGTCAGCTTCAGCAAAGTAACTCCATTCAAGAAGGTAGTATTTCTGAGGAATATTTGAGGTCAGGGTATTCTAGTACTGAGGAGGTGCCCTGCACTGTTGAGCCATGAGTGGTTCTTCATGGTTCCTCAAAGAATCAAGTAATCTACTTTTTACTTCCGAGTCCTGAGCGGGAGCCTTATGCTCTCAAATTATATGTTACAGAATTTACTCAGTGATCCGTTGGAGCTAGCTACTCTCAAATGAGGAAGCCGCATCATCTGAGGCAGCTGAAGAAACTATTTCCATCATTGATGTTATCAATCATATAGTTGAAGAGTCCTGCAAGATGAACTATGATGTTTCCGAGGTGTTTCTGCCTTGGACTCGGCTGATGTTACCATTAGTTTCGCCCATCAAACCTATTCTCTGGATCTTATCCTGAGGTCTGGTCATCCGGATTCCCAGGCCGCCGCCATGGCAAGACTAACATCTTCTATTGTACCATCCTTATGGTCAAAATCACGAACCAAAATGACTTCTTTTGCCTTCTATAAAAGACATGGGGCTGCGCATTTCTCTCTCTTAAAATTCCAGAACTCATGACTCAAATCCTCTGCAGTATGGCCTGACATTTGAAAAGCCAGTTATCGTTGGTGAGGATGCTCCCTTGAGCAGTTCTAATTCCAATACCTTCCGAAAATCCTACATGCCAGTGACCATGCCGCCCTGATGTTAAAATTTCTACCACAATTTTTAAACCGAGCAACCCAATTTACAAACAGGCCAATCGCCTCACCGAGCTGTTTAATAAATCTTTACTAATTCGTTATATTCTTGGACTCCAATCCCACAAGCAAAACTTTGCGTCCTCAGCAATGGAAACAGAGCAAGTTATTGAAGTCATGTCATGTAGCAATTGTGCGTCAATATGTGCATATAGCAAATGATACTGTCTTTCTTCCAAAGCTTTTTCTTTAAGAATTTTGTATTTACAACTAGTTTCAGAACCATCGAGTTCTCAATGGTTCCAATTCACCGACACACTAACCAATTATAACATCAAACCCCTCCAAAAAAAGGAAAAAAAAAAAGAAAGCAAAAAAAAAAAAGATCACATGCCTCTAAAAGCCATTGCCCAGTTTCTCTCATTCACCGGCAATTCCCTACGCCTAAACCCCATCCTGCAGGAATTCTGTCCCATGGCAATCACAGACCGCGTCGCACCGGCTGCCACCGCCCCTCTGCCACCTACTTCCTCCTTCCCCACTGGATTCCTGCTCGTCGTCCTCGTATAAGAACCAAACCACTTCATCTGGACGTAGCCCTTCCTCCTCCATGGCGGGACGTGCATGCCCGCACTCCTCATGGACTCCTTGGCCGCAGCACACATCAGCTTTACGATCCCCTTCAGCACCTCCGGCCTCCCGACGTAAACCGCCGGTAGGGGACTCAGGACGGTAAAATAGTCGCTCGTGGGCCGTGCAATCTCGAACTCAGCCGCTAGATCGATCTCCAGGACGTAACGGGTCCCACCGCCGGCGATCACGTCGATGTACTCGTATTGACCCGGGGGAACTCCCTCAGCTCTTTCCCAGGAGGATTTGCAGAGCCCTGAGGTCGTAAGTTCCGTGAGTTGAAATGTGTTAATTCGAAAGAGTTACGTGAAGAACAGGATCAAATAGGAGCTGGTCGTTCATTTTAAATTTTGTTTAAATCCGTTTTAGTAGAATCTGAGAACAAAGCAGCACTATCATTCATGCAATTCGCTTTATCAAGTTATGGTGATCAATTTAAAAAAAAAAAAAAAAAAAGAGCAAAAAGATTGCAGATTCATCCATCCTGTTTTGTTTCAGCAAAACGAAAACAATAAAACTATATTCCATAAATAAATATATAGTTTTTCCTGAAAAAAAAAAAAAATCTTCCATAAACAGAAAAATCAAAAAAAAACAAACAAACAAACAAAGCAACTAAAAACAATACGGAATCCACATAAACATGCAGTCTAAGCTGGCATTTGATAAATATACAAGACTCAATATTTTCCATCCATGCAACAAATCAAGCCATTTCACACTTTAAAGTTAGAGCAAAAGGTAGGACGATTTTGCCGACAAATATCTATTATTAAGATGAGAACACGAAAACTGGAGAAAACAGAAATCAAGCAGCTGAAAGAAATGCTCCTGCTATTTTGCGTTAACGAGAACCGAAGCTCACCCGCATCAAAACCCCTCTCACGTAGCCAACTCATCACGCGCCTCTTGAGCCCGTCTGTGTCGGACCCGGCCGCCCGGACGGCCCCTTCCGCCTCAATCCGGATCCGATTCGCCACCGAGTCCGCCTCCGAGTTGGCCAGACCGGCCTCCAACATCGCTCTCCGCTCCCTATTCCCCACCTCCTTCTCTTCCGATCCCGTGTCCGAGTCGTCCCTTCTCTCTCCATCCATATCATTCACCACCTCGTCGTAGAACGATTCCACCAGGTCCGCCAACTCGGACGAGTTCTCCGTCGACCCCGCCTCGCCCAGTCTCCCCTCCCATAGCCTTGCCCTCGCCGTCCCGTCCAGAGGGGCCGTCGCTCTCCTGTACCTCGCCGACATTTGCCGCGTCGCTGTGGGCAAAATCGAAATACGAGATATGTCCTCTCCCTCTCCTCGCTTTGGCGTGACGGAAAGAGGGAGGGTTTGCGGTATTTATAGGCCGGGACCGGAGAGGCACAGAGTTATGGTACGCCTTAACTAGCGTTTATTTGAGCCGTTGCAGGGAGCGTGGACGCGGCGGCTCGGTGCCGTTGCATCCTTGAGCCCCTCGTGATTCGTGAATCCCATGCGTAACGAGTTTGTTATTTGTTAGGTCGTATTTGCTAAACCAGCGGTAAAGCAAGGCTTGTTAGATTCATTGAATTTGTTGGGCAACGACTACGTTCAAAGTACCTGGTTTTTGCGTCTACATACGATGAATCTAATGCAGCCAACGTGCCCGGTATTGCGTCCCGATACAAAATGAATCTAACGCAGCCAAATCCAGCGTAATGGAAAGACGACACTATCGAACATCATTATCCAGTTTTATTACATCAAAAAGGAACATCGTTACGCAGTTGTGACCCTTGGGATGTACCATTTGTGATGTTGTATAAGGAAATACTTAGCCTATTTTAGCCATTGTTATTAAGTGCCGCGTGACTCATGCCACTAAAACCTTTAATGTGCTAACCAATTGAGAAAGATTACTCCCATAATAGTGCTATGGATAGGGTTACTTTCTCTGTAGCAGAATATTCTAAAAAGATGCTTTGGATTGATCTTAGAGCCACGGTCTATCTCGTTTTCTGATCATATTTACAGTAAATTTGTATGAACTTTGTTTCTTAAATAAATAAATAAATGAGAGAGATTTAAAATAAAACTAGATAGGCAATAGAATGGTGTGTATCTCACTTCATATTTTGAGGTGCAAATGGATAAAATCTGAGTCCAACCTACCTCGATCAAATAAAAAGTTGCTTCACATGTATGTCTATAAATTTCTTCCAACCTATCCAAATGGATGTTTTGATCTGTTTCTAGGTCAAGCAGGTTTGATTAGATTTTTCAAGATTCGGTATGATCTGTTTTGAATCACGAGATGAAGTTTAGCTCTCAGCTTTTATTGAAAAGATAAAATTTAGCTCCCGGCTTCACAATTTATAATTACATGTTTGGAATTCAGAGTAGAATTAATTTGAACATCAAAATTCCAGCTTCAACATTGTCCAATCCACCATTATCATTGTTTACCTTCAAGCCCCTTTGGAAAAGGGTCCTTTGATATCTGGTGTGAGGTATATAATTCGGTGAATTATTTTTATTGCGACCGAGGACTCATGGACAGATCATTCTCTATCTTGCATATATAAAATATTATCCATTTCGATCTCTAACACTATGAAATGAGCCTCACAATTTTATCTTTTAAAAAGTAGCTTATGAAGGAAAAAAGATCCTATACCATATAAATCAGAATTTCTTTTGATTTACAACCAATGTAGCACTAATGATATCCTCTCACCTATACCATAATATAGCCCTCCCAAAAGAGACTCTGATTCTATAAAATGGGACATTCTCTTCCCCGTGAGATGCCTTTTAAAAGACAAAATCATACGGTACCGTGCCATAGTGCTAAAGGCCAAAGTCGACAATATCTTACATAAGCGGAAGTAGAGACCGATCTATCTAAGCCACGAGCATTTAACCACAATATTGACGCCCGTCATAGAGCTGCCATGCCTCCGACGGACTATGATGCATCTTCTACAATTTTACTCAATCTTTCTTGACTCGAGGACTATGTTATGTTGTAAGTGGAAGAGCATTATTAATCTCACATTGATGTAAATCAGAAGAAGCTCTGACTTATATGGAATAGAATCTTTTTTTCCTTATGAGACACTTATTAAAAGGCAAAATCGTGAAGTCCCATGCTACAATGCCAAAGATCAAAGCAAATAATACCCTACAAACACGAGAGTGGAGAGCAACCCGTCCAAGCTATGAGCCCTCAACCGTAATAGTTTCAAAGTGAAAATAGGATGGCACGTGACCAACATGACGCTGCAAGGTATCGACGATGGGTGATTACATAGCCTAAAGGATATTGTCCAGCTCGTGTCCAATATTGTTCTATCCCATCAAATGATATCACCTGCGAACTTTCTCTGAAAGCAAAACCACTTGGGGCGGGTCTGTTTGCATAATTTAGTAAGATTCGACTGAATTTCTATTGGATTCATGTATCATGCTGTCCATCTAGGTACTATTTATAATAACCCAACAACAATCCCCCAGGCTGGATCCTGTGAGTTAAAAAAAAAAAATTCCATATCTTCTTTTTTTTTTTTTTTTTTTTTTTTTTTTTTGCTCTTCTTGGACATCTTTCCTTACCCACCGCCCCCCTCCCTCCTTGATTCCTGTAGGATATTCATGTAGGAATACCCAAACAGGCTCTTGGATGGAGAGTGCATAATTAAACGGGAGTAAGGATTGAATAGGAAAAGAGAAGATCCGGATAGAGTGTAATTAATGAGTGAAAAATGTACAACATCGCCAACACCTTGCTTACACTTGTAACTAAAAAATGTACAGACTTAAAATGGAACAAAAATCATATGGGACAGATAATATGAAAATACATATGAGATAAGTTTTATCATGTTTCTCTTAATATCAATTTTAAAAATTAAGTCTAAAAATTAAAAACTTTTCTACCAATGAAGTTATTAGTTATGTAATTTAAAAAATAAAATATTTTTTTTCTTTCTCATTTTTGGGACATACTTTTTAGCTATACATACTAAATGATCATATGATACACATTAAATAAATTAATCATCAAATAAGTTAACATACACCTAAAAATAAATTAATATATAGTTTTCAGAATGTAAAATTTATCAATATACAATAGATAGTCAGATGATATATACCATAAACTTTTTTGATACACACCAGCAACGATCCAATATACACCTATATATAAATTGATATATAGTTTATCGAACTTAGTATTCATCGGTACATAATATATGGCCAATTGATATGCACCTAACAAAATATTCATCCGACGTCTCAATAAATATCTCTAGATAAAATAATATACAGTTTTCAGAATATGGCATTCATCAATACATAGTACATGACCAAATGATACATACTAGATAGCTTACTAATATATACTGCAAGCTTTTTTGATATACATCCAGTAATAACTCAATACACATCTATAGATAAATTGATACATAATTTATCAAACTTAGTCTTCACCGGTACATAGTATATGATCAATTGATACACACCTAACAAAATATTCATCCGATGTCTTAATACGCATCTTTAGATAAAACAATATAGATTTTTCATGAACTTTTAGATATAAAGATTTAAAAGAGAGAGAGAGAGAGAGAGAGAGAGAGAGAGAGAGAGAGAGAAATTTGGAAGAGAAGAAAATGACTCGAAGAAGATTCATAGATAGAAGAGATTTTGCATAGATTTGGAAGAGAAGAAAGAGACTCGAGACGAAGACCTTATCGATGGAAGAAATAGTTTGATGAGGAAGATAATAAATGGAAAGACTTAATAAAAAAGAAAGCAAAGATGGGCAGTCATGACATATATTTTATTATTATTATTATTATTTCAATTATGAAACTAATGGATTCCATTAGTAGAAAGTATATATTTAATTCTTATTTGACTTCTAGATTTTCTATTTAAGATGTAAAAAAAAAATACGTGGCATAAAACCAGACCCGCCCCATATGATTTTTGTTCCTTGAAATGCCTTTTCATGGATCCTCTTAGCCAATAGCAACAGGAGGTGTCATCCTTCCCAGCCTTCCCAAGAAAGCAGCTTGTATATCATGTGATAGTCTTCGACTTGTTGGGATTTGGTTTTCTTGCACTAAAGGACCATTAGCATTCAGAAACTGGTCACAGGTGCTCATGCTTTATAAGGTTGACCATACATCCCATTCCACCGTCCTGAAATCCCAGAGTAAGCTTCCAAAGTCATCTAAACCTATCTTACACCCTATCTCATTTAATTGCATGCACCATGCATGATTGATATCCCAAGCCTATAATATTCTAGACTGCTTATCGAAAATTTATAGCCCAAAACCATGATAACTTCATCTATTATTGTTCAATATTTTGATGATTTAGGAAGCAATGCTAAGTTCTTAGGTTGCATGATTGGTTGAGAGATCCTACTTTAGTACTTAATAGACAAATTACTAGAAAGTTATTACATTTAAAACCGCACCCAAACAACAAAATTGCACTGAAATGTAGCTTTAGTTTCAATGAAATTAAAATCATGAAACATGATAGTTTTATGGCGCAACCACTCTCCCTTGACATAATGACTTCATCAATCACTCAGTACATATTGTGCTGCAGTAGGATAATTTGCACCTGATCATCATCATAGTCAACATGCGTAGAAAATTGTCATGAAGTGGTTAACTCAACAAAAATATCTAGCGTTGCCGCTAGAGAGTCGAGTTGGCTCAGACCATTGAGTTGGAGTCAGGAGAGTGGGATAAATCGTCATAGATCAGCTGGTCGAGACCTCCAAACCGAATGCAGAAAACTCAATCGATCCCTCCAACCAAATTCTACATAACCATCAAAGATAGAAAAATCCTCACACTAGAGGATTTTTCCAATGGTGGATCCTTCGATGCCTAAATCAGTCTCCCGTAGAGACAAACTAAGGAGGTCTAAGCTTTTGAAGAGAGATTAATAGTGGAGTTGAGTATGAGGTGAGAGACTAGAGCATGAGGATGGAGGATGGCAGTTCAAAATATGCCACACGAAAGGTAGAGTTGAGAGATGGAGTTAGAGTTGCTCAGAGCTTTGTAGGTAAAGAGAAAAATAGATTCTACTTTATCTAGAATCAATATCCAGGAGAGGGCATGTGAAGTAAGTCTTCACTTAACTGAAAAATCCTGGAAAGTAGAATTTTATAGACAAAGATAGATACCTATCATTTGAGAGAACAATCATCATTTTTCCCTCCAAGGACTATAGACGCATGCTCGGGTTATTAGAAAATAATGGCTTACACATTATAGAGTCAGTTGAGATTATGGATCTTAGTAGAGATGGGAGTGGAGTAGTGGGTTGGCCGGCCGCTTGTCATCTAGCTGATAAAAGACTTTGGAGCTCCTCCAACACAATCCTAAAAGACTAGGTGGTAGAGGTTGGACAGTTGCTCCATCATCTTCTATCGAAAACACGTGTCGAGCTGTTATTGGGTTGCCAATGCCATGATTGATAGTCCATCTTTGGATGTATCAGTTATCCCCCACATTTGAGGCTGAGACATCCTTTGGCTTAGATGAAGGAAGTAGAAGGTGTTCCTGAGTTTATTGTGGCATCGACGGTCGGAGCTAAATGCCGAGGCTTTGGGTGGACTTCACGATGCTGATGTTGGCAGATAGGGGTGTAAAAAAATTCATTCAAACCATCCAAACTATTCAATCCGATCCGAACCGACACAAATATGATGGTTTAGCGGTTTAACTAGCTCGATTCGATTGAGTAAAATAGAGAAACAGAAATTTCAATTTGATTATTGATTTACTGATTTATATGACCCGTTGAAATCGAACTGAACCGATAAACCAAACGAAAAATAATATATATTAGTATTATATATTTTATATTTCTAATTTTTCATCCATTAGAATATTCAAAATCTTTAATTTTTATTTTCTTCGAGACTCTGCTTATGACCCTTCCTCTCCCAAGCTCTCAGAAACTTTTCATTTTTCTTTCTCCCTCCCTCCCTCTCTTCAACTTTTCTCTTTTCATAATCCACTGACGACAACCTAGGTAAAGACTTTGACTTCTCTCTCCCCCCCCTCCCTTCCTCTCTCTGTCAATCATTTCTTTAATTTTTAATAAATTATCATATTAACTATTCAGATAATAAGATTTTTTTATTAAAATTCATCATATAAAAATAATCATTAATCATTTTCCATAGATTTATGAATACTTTTTAACATATTTATTATTTTTAACTAGATAATTAATTTTTTTAAAAAAACCTGAAATCTATTACTTGTATCATATTTCTAATAATTTAGGTTGCCATAGATATTCTAGAATTATTTTAAAAACAATGGATTCAAGTTGGTTTTTTAATGATTAAATTGTTGTAGATATTTTAAAATTATTTTAGGAACAATGGATCCAAATCAGCTGGTCCATATAAATTATAGAATATAAAATACTGATATAGCCTTATTTCAATCCAAGTTGGGCCAAATTTGACTTGAAATGAAACCGACTAACCTGCTTAAACCGAAAAATCATTTAAATATTTGAAAAAGCTATGTAAAAAAATTAAATCGATATAAAACTGAATCAAAGAAGTTGATTATATTCAATCAAATATTTGATTTTAGAAATCTCTTAAACTAAAATGTTGATTTAATTTAAAAAAATTACTTAAATTCAAAATGACCGAACCATTTTCAACCCTATTGGTAGAAGTCTTTGGAGACCAAGGTATACCTCAAGTAACATACCAGATGGAGTAAACTGTTCTAACATCACGCGCAACCATGATGGTTCCTCAAAAAGTCATAACCTAGACAGGTTTATGGGAGATGTGCACAGACCTCCTTTTCTCAAGAAGACATCATTGCGTGTGGGCTTTCTAGGGCGATGATTGGACACTTTGATGGTGTTGATATGTTTCAACACCCAGCGGAATGTTGATATGCATAAGTCGATCAGACCATCATCATTACCATCAAGTCGTATTATAAATAACGCAGAAAAGACGGACACCGCCTACCCTATTTCCCGTTGGAAGAGTTGAAGAGAAGTTGTTATGGTGTCTGCTATTATTGTTTTAGGATTTCCAGTGATCTTCTTTATCGTCTTTTTCTTTGCCCCGCATTTATCTTCATGAATTCTCTTTTAGAAAAATCAACAAAATAAAAATCCATTGACTTAAGGTCAACCACCCACCCAGGCTTCCGAGGGTTCCACCGTAGAGGCGCTTGGAGCTCATCAAACCCTGGATACAGTCAAGTCCATTCTTGAATTATTTATTTTTATTTTAATTTAATCTAATTTCCATAGGCATCTCTTTTAGTTCCGAATTTCCAACCAAAACAAATGAAACTAGAGCCATGATCGCTAAAACTACCAAACCGAGCTTACAGTGTCTAGCTGAACCGGAACCGGAACTGAATTTTGAACCTCATTTCAGTTCTTCAAAGAACCGTATCTTATTCCTTGCATTTTCTTTTGTAGATTTAGAATCCGGGAAAAAGCTAAAAGTTTGATCAAACAGAGTCAAACATTGTACAGGAAGTACAGGTTCGTACGGGTACGGTATCATCTTTTCAAGATGTAAATTTTCATGTTGGGCAATTCATGATTGGTACATGCCTTTGAAACAAAGAAAGCTAGCATATATTTTCGTAAGTCACGAGCAACGTAAATAATAATCTAAGAAATACAAAAGGAAATATGGCGCCTTATCTTGAGAGTAAAAGCACAGCCCCACGATCTAGACTTATCAGCCAAGGAATCAAACCTCTATTCCTCCTTGCAAAAACTAATTCTTGATTCACTAATAATGACCAATAAGCAAATATATGTAAAAATTTGTTATACCAATAATCAAATGTTTATATTTGATTCGATTTGCTTGGATGAATTGTGATACTGATTTGGTATTTCAATAAGTCCACCCAAAGAAACTTAATCGCTTGATATGCCCATTTTAAGTCAACATGGTACATGCAATTGATTTAAACCATGCATTATATTAACATGAGAAGGAATAAAAACGAACACTTGACCCATGTCTAAAATTTAGTTGAAAAGGTTGTAATTTAAAAATGGCACTTTGTATAAATGTGATGATAGAAAAAGCATACCTAAAAATCTGCTTGTACCATCAAACTGCAAATTTTTATCATCGTGGAGGCAATGATGGGTGAAAGAATTCCTATTCAAGCTTTGGCAAGCAAGTACCATCCGCACGTAGATAAAACCAACAAATATTCCTCTTAAGGTGGAACATCTAATGCTATAACTAAAAGCATGAAAAATTGTAACGATCTAGAATCTCATCCAAAAAGGCCAACCAGAACGTATTATTTGAGTTCATTGGCCCTACATAAATATCCAAAAAATTTTTAGTGAATAACTGATATAAAACTAAATGCATGCATATATTGGTCCTCACATATTATCTTCGTTAAGTCTTGGCATCCTCGTTGGACTAAGAGTCCAAATCTATAGTTCTATTCATAAGCACTACGATCGGCTCATGGTCAACCCTACTTAACCCGTGCTGTAGTATTGCCTAGTCTATATAAGCTATGGACCTTTTCGACTCTGATACCATTTGTAACAATTTAGGATTTTGTCCAAAAAGATCAACGAAAAGATATTATTTGGATTTCTTGGCTTTATATAAACATCCAAGATCTTTTTAGCAAATAACAAATGAAACACAAGACACGTGTTCGTATGGATCCTCACAGAAATACCATCTTGAAAATTTCAAATTTATGGCTATACAGGAATGGAAATTCATAATGCTCATATACAAAGATTAAATATTTTTTTCTTTTTTATTTTGATCATGGTGGGGTGGGGGGATGCATTCGGAATAAGATACAACCAAGTTATAACATTAGAAAAGAAAGAGCAATATTACAGTAAGTGAAAATTTTTAAAAAAAAAAAAAAATGGTGAGAAATATAAGTTAAATACAAACACATAATGACCAGCAAAAAATATTTTGATTAAAAAAAAAAAAAGGGAATCCTGATATCATAATACTTTGTTGACTTAAAATATAGTTGAGTTGGAATAAAAGACAAAATTATTATCTTGTGATCTCTCCATAACAAACAAACTACCAGAGATGGTAATTCTACTGAAGATGGAGTTGAAATTGCTACAGTCAAGCCTGTAGCTTCTGACTCAGCCTACTTTGATTGTCATAATACAAACTCAATCGAAGTAGAATAAATAAATGATAAGCTTCCGAATAGTTTATTGCACAGGAGGAGTAGAAAAGACTGACAAAGTGAACTGGAGATGTTTCCCTGCGAGAAACATCTGTGGCTATTTGGCTTTGGTGTCCTTACAATCCCTGAGTTAACCAAAAGTTCCTGCACCAAAGCAGATCCTGACATGTCATCCCATACCAGCACTGTCATTGGTCAACCAAAAATAGTCAGGATTAGCCAGGAAGAACGCACCTGATGGTGGAAATGGAACATTAGGTCTGCCTCCATGCCTCCAGAAACTCCAGCATCTTTATAAGTAGTAACACCTATAAATTTTTGTTCTAATTTCAAGTTATTTCTGGGTAAATTTCGGGTAGTCCTATAAGGCATAGGATTGCATGGTTTGTGAAAAATTTGGGAGTTTGAAGTTTTCAGAGTAAGTGGTTTTAGGCAGCGGACCTTTAAGTTTATTAAGGGTCTTTTTCTTAGTGAAATTATATCAGTTAGATCTCTAGGTTGGTTGTAGGAGCCGGGAGTCCCTTTAGGATAAGAAATATAATGTTTCTGCAATTAGTCAAGTTTCTATAAATAGAGGTTGATGATGTTTAATATATTTTGTATAGATTATGGATAATTTTGAATGGATGGTTTCTGTTGGTGCGAACAGTCCGTCCACCGAAGTGAGGCCTCAGGATACTCGAGCAACTCTCCTCCGACCACACCCGCGAAGTATTGTCCGCTTTGACCTCAGAAGCTGAACGAACCACCGCTTTGCCGAGGCCTCACGGCTTAATTTGCCTCTTTGGATGCCTTCAAGATGATCCTCCAAAAAGCGCCAAACGGAGAGGGGGAAGAGACCTTCTACTTTATAAAGGTGAGTAGTATCCTTTGACTCACTTTTGATGCGGAACCAAAGGCCTCTCATATCCCCACAACGTTTTCTTTTAGAGATCTTCCATGAATTTCCTTCAATTCTTATCTCTTCCTCTTTCTTTGATTCTTCTCTTCCTCCAATACTCCCTCCTGTTTCTTCTTTGGTCCCTTTCCCTCACAGTTTAATGTTATCAGCTTTTACTTCTGGCCATAGCAGAAAACAGCAAAACAAATTCAGATCCGAGACCGTGGATGCTTTCTTTTATTTAACCCCCCACGCCCCAACCCAAAAATAAATAAATAACCAAACAACACATACATGCTTCTCCTAGGAAAAATCACACCCATCCCCAAGCAAAACACTTTCATCAGTATCCCAATTGGATCATGAACCTTCTCAAGCAACTAAATAAGAGTCACCTGCTTAATTGTTTAGTCAGAAAAGGTTTCATCTAAATCTGCACTTGAGCACTTTGACTAAATCCATGGAAAACAACCACGATGATGTGCCTGGAAGTTTATCTTTTCACCCTTCTTCATTCTCCATCCTATACACGATCTGATGATATTAATTACCCTCAATATTCCCAATATTCTTCCCCATGCTTCACCTTAACCTTCTGACTCCCAACTACCTTCCTATAAGCTAACACGGATCTTACACAGGTTTGAGTGCTGGAATATCATGGGAAAATAACTGAATTGACTAACTATGGAGAAGCGAGTGGCCCAAAGAGGATTAATCAAGATCACTTTTGCAGCAAGACACAAATTTAGCATTCCATTTAACGATTTCTCTCATATTATTTCAACCACCAGAATGATGAGCATTTAAGTTTTCCGAGTAGCTAAGAATATGCCAAGGTATTCAGTAGGGCTCTCGATGAAGGTACGCCTAGTAGCAAGATGATTATCAATCTCACTACTCCAAGTTTCCAATCTTGAAACACAAATTAACACATTCTGCGTCCAAGACGAGATCCTTAAGGAATTACCAGAGCTTTGATTCGGAGTCTAACATCGAGCATCCGTTGTTGCAAAGGCAAATTTATGATGAAAAAGGGAATGTGCAGATGATCAAGTATAGAAAAGCAGCGAGAGCTTACTTATCTAAAGTTAGCCCTCTAACTCTCGTGAAGGATTTCCCTATCTTTTCTATAGACATTTCGTACCCTCTACAGAAAGTTCTAGGGAAGCTTCTAAACTTCCAATCTTTTAGTCTATCCCCTTCTTACATCATCAACTTAACTGCATAAAAGCATGGTCCGATGCTTGTATTTTATCAATTGTTTATAAAATATGACTCACAAGAACTTGTTAGCGTACATCATGTGGAAAAGATATCGAGTGTTCTTCGTTAACATCTTATTATTACGGCATCCAAGATCGATTCCCCTTTTTAAGATCAAAGATTAATTCCAAGAACTCACATGCTGGGATTTGTCGTTACTTATTGATGACCGATATAATCATGCTAACGAAGATAATCATCAAGATTTAATCTTTTCAAGAAGACAGTTGACAAGATTTGATGTTTCGGATAACAAGGTCCAGAAAACAACTAAGTTAAGCCTAATTCTCAAACATGAACGCATGATATCTCGTACAAGAATCTAGTCAAGTCCATATAATTCAATGAAAAGAAAGAAAAGCCGCAGTAAGACTTACGTGGAGCATATGGGAAATGTCGGTGGCCTTGAGCAGATCGCTGCGGGCGGCATTGCCGCAGCTTGCCAGGAGGAGGAAATCCTTTCGAGATCTCCGACGGGAAGGCGTTCGCCTGATGGGCCGCCACGACGCCGGCATCCAGTGGCCGCATTCCCCGCAGACCTCCACCTCCTACCCGTGGTATTGGCCGCAAATGCCATAAGGGTTCTCTTGCTCCCTCTTTCTCATGCTAGAAACAGCGTACAAATCGAAGAAAAGCCCTCCGGCGATTGAAACCGAGGTAAATGGAGATGCGAGAACGAGCTAAGCAAGGGACAAGATCGAACCTATAACCAAATCGAGGGTTCTCTTTTTGTTTGATTGATTGCGAGAGGGATTCTTGGGCAGGCGAGGGAGGGCAAGAGGAGAAGAGAGGAGTGAATCCATCGGTGACTCAGTAGATCTCGAATTTATATGGTGATGGATCGCGCAGCCGCGGATATTGATTGGAAGCACACAAGGATTTTCATTCGACCGAAATCGAACGCATGGGATTCTGGGTAGAACTTGGATAAGTTGATATAAAATTCGGACCGACACGTCGGAGATTGGTTGGACAATGGACGTGTGTGGCAGGATCAAACAGTTTTAAAGGTGTCAGTATCGTCGGGTTTGCAATGTTGAGAAAACTATATTGAAGCCTGCTGTTTCTAAACTCAAACCTGAACTAAAGTACATGGACCATTTGTCAACCAAGACATGATTCACAACCTTGTGCGATTGTATTTTTCGGTAAGGCCGGAATGTATTTGGCCGGTGAATTGTTCTGGATACCATTGGTCGGCCCTTAATTCCCTGTTACCCATGTGGTGAGACATGGGGTAGGACTGAGGGTTGACTGCAACAAGAAAAGGGGATGGGGAGAGATAATTGCGAGTGACTGATCGTTGTCCCCGCATCTGCTGCTGCTTCGACATCAAACTATTGGGATGCTGAAAAATAAAATAAAATAAAAATTATTTTTATCTTATTTAGTTAATCACCGACATCAAATTATTGGGATACTGAAAATAAAATAAAATAAAAATTATCTTTTTTTTATTTAATTAAACATACTGAAATTATGTTATAAAATTTTGTCGTTGATCCACTATCTTAATTTTTAAATATTTTATTTTCGAATTTTTATAAATATATTTATAATAAAATGGTATAAATTTTTTGATTTATCAAAATAATGAGAATTATCTTTCAAGGTGAGAAAATGAGGATGTATGGTGTGTATGTTTACATTCGAAGATATGCATGATGTAATGGATCATGTTTTGGGTACAAATATGCTTGTATCAATTTGATTTAACATGCTCAAGTAAAATGGCTCATCTTTTCTTTCAAGGGAAAAATGCATCATGTGCTAATATTCAATATCATCAAATGACTGGTAAAAAGAAAAACTTAAGACAATGCATTCTATTTTGCATGCTTCCGACGTTTGTAAACATGTTGTGACCTATTTTGTTTCGATGAATTACCAAAAAGAAATTAACACAAAGAATATCGGTATTTTAGCTCTTCATTTTTTTTTCAGTATTATCTAATGCAATGATCGATCGAGGATGTAATTAAAAATTTAAAATTATTCAACTCAAATTGCACACGAATGAGGAGGGAGAAGGCGGTGGGGTTTAGGGTCATCGGGCATGGAGTTCAATTTTTTTTACATGTCAAAATTGTTACATAAACACGAATCATGAATTTTATAAAATACTTTTAGTATAAAATGGAGCCATCTTAGCATCTCTTTTAATACTACAAGAATTTTGTTAATATGATTTGACATGATTAGCTTGTGAGTAGTTTGATAAATTTAAATCAAGAAATATATAATTTACTAATTGGATACTCGGACATCGTCGCTGAGATCCTGGCAGATATCAACTAGGACTTCGCCCATCAATTTGATAACCTCCTCACAAATTGCTCATCAGAGTATTCCTCCGCAATTGTTTATGTGCAAATATTAATTAATGCAAGATTATTGTTTCTAATTGACCTGGTTCCTCTTTTGTTTTCGAGAAATAAATATTTTACTAAATATTTTTCGTGTTTTCATTTCATAATCGAGGCTAGTTATCTTGTGATTGCATATTTTCTGCTCAAATGGTCACGCATGGCACATGGTAAAAAGTTCCAATAAAATCTTGTTCATTGTCACGTTACAAAATTGATATTTTTGTCTTATCGAATTAAAAAGTATGTGCTATGTGATCAAATTAAGGTGCTCCCCTGAATTTACTTATCACATTGGAAAAGCTGACGCGGTGCACCATATCTCTTTCGCTTTTAGACCCATTTATTCCCACCGTATGATATTTGGACTTCCCCTGCCATGACTTCAAATCTAAAAGTCTAAAGCATTCCCCAAGACTACTGATGAAAGTTGGGAAACCATAATATGGTGTTACACACTTAAAGATTCCACGGTGAAACTCACTGAAACTTGAGTTTAAGACATCGTAGTTCCTCCTGGCATGCACTTCCCATATTTTTACTAATCGTATTTGTAACTTCTTCTAGTACACATTACTTCTTTACAGGTACATATTCTTTTAGTTCGAATTAGGAATATTTGTCTATGTATAATATGGATAAGCTCAATAAACTTGTTATAGAGCGGCTAGAACAGAGACTTATTGACATCTAACAAGCCATTATTGTGCCTAGCTCAACATTAGGATCAAACGATAGCCCAGTTCACTTGTTCCCTTGCATCGATACTGTTGTGGATATTAACTGCTCATCACAGTTGCTTGCAGCGAGGAAGAAAACATCCTCAACCAAAAGAGAAAGCTTTTCACAACCGAGCAAATAATTAAGTTCGCTTTTTTCCATTTAATCACAAAAACCAAGCTTTCTTCTTAAACATATAAAAATTAAGCTCCATTTCTTCTCTCGAGAGAAACAATAAAAATCAGATTCAATTTTATCTTTTTCATTTTGACGTAAAAGCATAGGAATGATGTGCTAGCACAGTTAAGCCACATTAGGCCCAGCCAATTATTTACGAGCAATGTTGATGATGATTCATTCATATTTGCTATCAATGCCTCCATTTCTATGTAGCGTTGTAGGCATGTGGAGGCGTAGGGAGCCATGAAACCTTGTTAAAAATCAAACGCACGCATGATGGCTCGCACCATGCATGATGGCTCGCACCATGCATGATCGTCGAGTTTCTCCTGTCCACTAGATTGCTCGCAGACACGGTACCAGCCGTCCCTGTCATGCCCATTTGATGTCGATTAAAGGATTTGTACGATTCAGGGCCCAGATTAAAATCCAACGGTTCCAGAGATGTCCAAACTCCATCAAGCTGTGCACCATCACGACTACGGTCTGCTTTATTTAAAGGGGTAGATTTGCGTCCATGATTGGGGTCTACTATAAGCACGTGAATTGCCATGTGCCACGCTCCAGTGTGGGCCCCACCATATCAGAACCCCTAGTGGCGACAGCCAATGGTCCAAGCAAAAGGACAAAGTTGATGATGCTCTCTGCTAGAGAAAGCTGATACACGGCACGTGGTACCGCTACCCGTCGCTGGGTCCCTTGAACGAAAGCTCCATATCCCACCCTGTTGCACGACTCTTGATGCAGGCTGAGCTTCCGTTGAGAGTTTTAGTCTACGGTTCAGATGCCGTGATCTCCACGTTACAGGTCTACAAAAGGTTGACGGGCGGGGGGTAAGTCAACTGGAGGTGAGGGGACCGCACTCCGCAGCCTCCTGCCTCGCACGCTGCGAAGTGGTGAGCTTCTGTCTACAGCTGCGACGCCCAGGGTCGTTACTTGTTTCTTTGAACATTGACTGCGATGTGGCTTGAGGGAATGGCTTGTGCCGTTGTCATTTTCTGCGATTAAGGCTAAACAAATCGTATTAAGGTAGTTAAACTAGAATTAAGAGGGCGAGAGGCTATTAGGATTTTTTAATTAAGGAATAGTGAGTGGATGGTGGATAAAATTATTGCTTAAAGTTACCAACTTACCGTCCAGTGGGAAAACCGGGGAGTGGGGACTGTACCTAAAGTCACCACCGGGACCTCGCATTTCTGCTGACTTCGCAACCTTGTCTGTGGACCCCTTTTACAGGCGGCTCAGCCTTGGTTTGCGGAGGTGGGTTTTTTTTCTTAGGTCTCTGAAATATTTGTCATTTCTTGGAGGCCTCCCGAAATTCGCGTCACGTGGTCGGTCGCGTCGATCGCGACGCACAAGGCGTGGAGATTCATCAGGCTGTTGGGTTCCACCACGTGGCTTCCATCGAGAAAGCCTGCGAACACCGGCTTCTGCGAGGGTTACGGTTTCACCTGGTCCATACATCCCATTACTTCCACCCCATGATTGAGAAGCCGCGCTTTGGCTACCGCTGCACTTTTCTCTCTACTTTGGCTCTTTGGAAGAACGGGGGATCCCTCAGATCCCAACACAAGATCTCGAAGCCGTATCTCTCCAGTTGGCTCTCCGGTGAGCTTTTCCACTCTGTTTCTCGCATTCCCTCGCTTTGGCGTGCTGGAGCTCTCTTTCTTCTCGTTATCTCGTGAAATCCAGCTCTTTTTTCCCCTTTTTCTGACCACATTGTTCTCGAGTTGGTGTAGATCGAGATCTCCATGTTTTTGAAGTTTGATTTAGTGCTATATTAGCAATGGGTGTGGTTTTTTTGGTTTGCACTACTGGTGGTTTTTGATGGAGAGAGGTTTTCCTGAGGGTTTCTGCTGTTGATATGCTCGTATGCTGCTGCTGATGCTTTCGATCTTGTGATTTGAGTAGGATGTGGCTTGATGTCGTTTTTTTAGAGCGCGTTTGAAGCTTTTATAGTTGATCTTGACTTTTTTTTTTTTTTTTTTCCCGGTGAATGTTTAGTATATTTCGTGACTTGGATTTGATATAAGGTTACTTATAGGGTTTGCATTGTGGAAATTATTGCTCTTAGATCTATTTCTCGGTGATTTTGCTTTTTACGATGCTCTTTGTACTCTTTGGTAAGGTTAGTTTACAAGAATCCTCGATTCAACTTAATGTAGGCTTATTGTGGTTGAAATGGTCACCATCTGGATAGAAATAGTTGCCATCTGGAATTAATGGGTATATAATTGTGAAAGATCAGATTTTTATGATATTAATGAGTCATGGACATGCAATTTAATATCCAGGTGATCCTTAAGGATGCTATTCTCCAATTGTTGGCATTTGGCATACCATCCTGTGCGAATTCAATGTCTCTGTTTCCATGTGTTCAAATAGGATTATTTGTTTTGCGTGCATTTCCCAAGCAACAAACTCGGTTACTGCTTCAACAGCTGATTGTATGGTTGTCGGGATGGGACATGACATAGCTGTTCATCAGTGTGGCCCAACCTTGCTACTCTTGAGTTGAGAATTGGACAATTGTCATTCAATACATAAGGAAAGTCTTATGTGTTCATTACATGTGTAGTTGTTCCCTGTCTCACAACCATGGAATGCCTTTTGTGCCAGCAGAATCAAATATTTTGTATGATCAGTTAATATATTTGTTCTTCTTGCCTGGCTATTGGAGTAGTAACTTGATCTGGCTTTGGCCTGTTGCTGCAGAACTTGATTTTATCTATCTTGAATTTTACCTGACAAGGAAGTGTATATCATTCAACAGTTTGGCAGAGTTTACTTTTCTTTTGGTCTAATAAGGTATATAGATCTGGTTCTTATTCCTTTATTTTCCCATCTACTCTCATGCGACTGCAACAACTTTGCTTATTAGCTCTCCCTCCAATGCAGGTCACATTGAGCTAGAAATGGCAATCACAGGTGGTCAAAATCCTTTACCTGGTGAAACTACCTGTGGATCTTTGCTGCAGCAATTGCAGGTATTCCATTTAGGTTGCTACTTTTATGCCATAATTGGTGGTAATGAGGTCGATCAAATGACTGGCTTTCTGTTTCAGCTGATATGGGATGAAGTTGGTGAGAGTGAAGAAGAACGTGATAAAATGCTACTTCAGCTAGAGCAGGAGTGCTTGGATGTCTACAGGAGGAAAGTTGATCAAGCTTCAAAGTCAAGGGCCGTCCTTCTGCAGAGCTTGGCTGATTCGAAATCTGAGCTTGCCAGACTTCTTTCTGCCCTTGGAGAAAAGACCAACGTCAACATTGTGAGTAAGCATTATACATTTAGTTGTTTCTCTTAAAAGATGTATTTGCAATCCTCATGCATTAATTTCTTATATGCCCATACTTTGAATCAGGGTATGGGGCACTTGTTGGTTGATTATCTTACCATTCAGTATCATCGTCTTCCTTTGCCAGAACTTGACTTCTATTAGATAAAGAACTTACTTTTTAAAACTGATCTGAATAACTGAACAATTTTGGGCTTGTTTATTGAACATTTTCCCCCAAGATCAATTGAAAAGCATATTTATTCCTAATGTGCATTGGGGGTGTAAGGATCTGTACAATGCACCTAATGTATTCTTGAAATTTAATTTAATTAACATCCCAAAACCTCGCAATCCAAACCCCACCCCACTCACTATGTCCATATAAAATGTATCTATATGGATGGTTGTTCCATTTTTGTTCAATCTTATGCATGTAGTCAAAGCATCCCCTTATTCGGTTTTGGAGTGTGATTGTACTTTTTCTTTGCTTATCTCTGTGCCTAGATCAAGTTAATATTGGAATTAAGCCTAAAACATACATAGACATAGCAGCTTTAAGAGTAAAAGACATATGGTGACTTATATTTATCTGATGTGTTTTGTATATATTTAAAAGTTAGTTGGAGCTAATTCACAACTGTTCCTTGATGTTTTACAGCCTGAGAAGTCATCTGGCACAATCAAGGAGCAGCTGGCAGCTATAGCACCGGCATTGGAACAGTTAGGCAAGCAGAAAGAGGAGAGGATAAAGGAATTTGCTGATGTGCAGTCACAAATTCAGCAAATATGTGGTGAAATTGCTGGCAATTTAAAAATTGGAGGGCTGGTGGGCAAACCTACAGTTGATGAAGATGACTTGTCCCTGAAAAAGTTAGATGAGTACCACACTGAACTTCAAGAACTTCAAAAAGAAAAGGTCTTTTTTCTCTTCAAGTTTGTCATGCTAACTTATTTTGTTAAAGTCAGAAAACATGTTCTAACATCTGCAATGCTGTTTTGGCAGAGTGATAGGCTGCACAAAGTTCTTGATTTTGTGAGCACAGTACATGATCTCTGTGCTGTATTAGGAATGGATTTCTACAGTACTATAACTGAAGTTCATCCTAGCCTAGATGACTCTATTGGTGTGCAATCCAAGAGCATTAGTAATGATACTTTATCAAATCTTGCTAGGACAGTTGTAGCACTCGAAGAAGATAAAAGGATGAGACTGCAAAAGGTAATTCGTGCAATTTTTTTTTTTCACTCAATCTTTTCCTCTCACTTAGTTTTACTTTTCATGCTATTGGTGCTTTATCTTCTATATTTCTTTGTACGAACATTTTGTATATAGTATGTGGTGTCAATGTGATATTCTGGGTTCATTCGCAATTAGAGTGTGGGAAGTACTGTACAAGTCATACCCAACTAATGGTTTCAGCTTCCTAGGTAATTCTTTGCCATTCATTCCTATTGCAAATACATCCTTTAGGACCATCAGTTATTTTAAATACTTTCCCCAAGTTTCATCTATCAAATCTCATGTCTTCACCTGCATTTTGTAAACTGTCAATGCGAATTCAAGTTGCATTCTTATTGGGATGTCTCAAGTCTTTGTGCTTGTGCCCATGCCATCTCAATATGTTTTCTGGTGGTCCATGCTTGACCGAGGCAACTCCAATGTGTTGATAAGGCTCTTATTCCTGTACTTCTCCTTTCTTGATTCTGCACAGCCATCTTATCATTTGTTTTCTTGTGCAATATGTAATCATGCACATATCTTATATCTAAGTTTTCAGCTGTTAACTGTATATACTACCTCATTTTTTTAGGTTACATATTTCTTCCAATCATGTTTTGCAATTATCATTTTATCACCAGAATTTATTAATTAATGGTCTTATATTCCTTTTTGTGAATTACTTCAAGTTTGAGTATCAAGGAATGATTCAAACATGATTCTACTCTTGGTTTCAATCATTCAAAATCCCCAATATAGCTAGTAAAGACAGCCAATAGGCAAGTAATGCAGCAAGGAAACAGTGGAACCCATGTCTCAGGCTATTCAGATAGATTGCACATTTCTTCTGCAAGTAGGGAAATGATATGCCTATTGAGTAGTAATGTTGTTGGAAAAATTAAGATTTAGAAAATCAAAGCCTTTGTGTGGGTGATTATCTTTGGTAGGATCTTCATTGGGGAAAACTTTGTGGCAAAGAAAATGAGCATTCGTAGAGGATGCATGGATTATGCTCTATTGAGCTTTTGACTCCCAAATGGTAGTGCTTGGTGATTCTTATGCTTGGTCTCTAGTTCCGGAACCCATTGAGAAAACAAAAGGCATGCAAAGATTCTGAACATATTCCAACATGCTCTCTGATTGGGATTCATGAACAAATAGAGAAGCATAAAGTTTATCTGTGAAATACATTGTTCTTAATCTCTTCATTCTAGTTTCTAAGACATCCTTTCTTGTTATATAATTAATTGCCTTTTGGGGAGCTTAACCATTATTTTACATCACAAATGATGATCCTTAGTCTGCTTAATTCCATCCTTTCAAATTTGTATTTAATGTACCTTAGTTGTTATTCTTTTGCAATTTATCACGATGGTTTTATGTTGTTATTTCATCTCTTTATATGCGTTACATCTGTACCTTTCAATATTGAATGTGTCATATCACATGGTTGCCATATGACACTAGTGTATGCATTTATGCCAGTCATGCTGTACCGGTCAGTACCATTCTATATTGACACTCGGTACACCGAATCTTACCGTACTGTACCATGTACAGACACTGTAATATGATGGTATCGCTATGGCGTTCAGTATCGAGACAGCAAATCTTGGTGCCAGCCATATTGATGCATGTCCTCTATATTCACCTTGACCATATTTCTCTTTGCAATGATGTGCTACAATACAACTTGATGTTAGTCAAAAATTGTTGGATCGATGCTATGTGCTCAAGTCCTAATTGGAGATCGGTCAAGTGATATCAGTTTTCATTTTTCTCTTTCCAACCCCCCAAGTGTTGTTTGAGCCTTTTCTTGTTATTCATGTTTTTTTTATTCAGTTTATATGCTAATTTACTGGAGTTCGTGGTTTTAATTACTTGAGAGAGGATACTTATTGTGTTTAAATGGTTAAAGATTACATCTCACGTGTTTAACTTGCCTACTTCTAGTTGAGAGAAACTGCAATTAGATGGCAGGAAAGGACAGAGTGGTTTTGTAGCATACACTAACATGCTAGAGATGAGATAATCATCTTACCACAAGGTGAAGGGAATCGTATGACAAAATCTTGGCGGCTTTCTATAAACAATTCATCTTCTTATACTTGGAAAAGCTATCAAGTCATTAGCATTTTGCTGGTCTTTCTAAATGTGATGCTTAAGGCATTTTTCCCCCAAAAGCCAAATTTTGAAGTTACGATGGAACTGATTCTTGTGAATCTGTACAACAAAAGCTATCTTTTGATTGGAGATATTGGCAAGGGTACTGATGGGAGCAAGGAAATCATTTATTTAACATCTCGAGTAACAATGTCCATTTCTGGAAGTTCTGGATAACCCAGAAAGCTCCCATCAGAGTCAAACCTCTACCATATCTGGAGGAGAGATTGCTGATATACTTCCAGCCACCGCTCTGTAAAGCACTTATGAACTAAATGGGTTCCTTTGAACTATCAAACTCCAACAGAGCATCAATCTTAAGTTTCAGATCTATGAACAACTTGTTTTGTTTTTTCAGGATTTATTTTTTAATTGTTGGGCTATGGAATTGGGATTGTCTTCTCTAGGAGTGACTAAGCTTGAATGCAATATATGGAGACCATACACTTGTTTGCTCTTTTGATTTGAGTCAGCTCTATCTAGGGAGGAGTCAACTCCAATTCTATATCATTGTCATCAAGTTAACAATATTGTTGCTTTAGATGACCTTGAATGCTAAATGGAATGAACATGGGATTATTTTCCTTATTTGATATGGAAAACCTTATTTGCTCTATCTAGGGAGGAGTCAACTCCTAGAGAAGGCATCATGCAGTTACGCTAAACTTTTGCAGTGTAAACTCTTTTGGCATTCATAGAGTTATTTCACATATGTTTATCCCAGATAACATATAATATTTACTTGCTTTAATTTATGATTATTTGATATGGATGTGATAACTGATTTTTATTCTAAACACAGCTTCAAGAATTAGCAGTTCAGCTTTCTGATCTTTGGAATCTGATGGGTACACCTATGGAAGAACGGAGTTTGTTTGATCATGTGACCTGTAATATGTCTGCTATGGTTGACGAAGTCACTGTGCCGGGAGCTCTTGCCCTTGATCTGATTGAACAAGTAATCAATTTTTGCCATTTTATACTTTCTACCAGGCATGTAAATGTTCTTGATTTGCTGAAACTTCTCCTGCTTGCCATTATATGTAGGCTGAAGTTGAAGTTGAAAGGTTAGATCGGTTAAAGTTCAGCAAGATGAAGGAAATAGCTTTAAAGAAACAAAGGGAACTAGAAGAAATTTATGCCTGTTCTCACATAGAGATTGACTCAGTGGCTGCCCAAGAGAAAATAATGTCTCTAATCGACTCTGGAAATATCGAACCTTCAGAATTAATAGCTGACATGGACAATCAGATACTGAAAGCCAAAGAAGAGGCCCTCAGCAGAAAGGAAATATTAGAAAAAGTAGAGAGATGGATGTCAGCATGTGAAGAAGAGAGCTGGCTGGAGGACTATAACCGGGTAAATTGGGTTCTTCTTCTTCTAACAAAGAAATGGATGTCTTTAGGAACGTTGATGTAGAAATCCAAAGCAACGTACTGTTAGTTCTGGATAAACTTCATACGGATCATCCAGTGATTATTTTCTCTCTTGCATATGCATTTCTGTCTCAGGATGAAAACAGGTATAGCTCAAGCAGAGGTGCACATTTAAACCTCAAGCGTGCAGAAAAAGCTCGTATTTTGGTTAATAAAATACCAGGTATTTATCTGATTCCCGAAGACAATTTGGGGGTTCCTTAGAACAAATATGTGCATTCGTGTCAGGCAGAAATGCTATAAACGCATGCCAATAAATTTCATGAAGAAATATTATTATAGTTTACCTTATCAATAAAGGGAATCATTCAGAACCTATTTCCCGAAACATCTCCCAACTGTGGGACTGGCGGAGAAGGGCAAAAAAAAAGAAAATCCATTGGAATGTCAGGACCATAGCTTTCTAGGTGCATGCTTTTCTGTCTGCATTTATGCGTAATACTGTAATGTGATATTGCAAACTCATAGTGCTTAACTGTGGATGGATTGGGTGATCACTGTGCCCGCAACTGTAGACTTAATTGTCTGGAAGGTCAAGTCTTTGTAGGCATAGATGGTGTTTCACTTATGCCAGCATTAATTCTATGGCAAAGCCCTTTCCACATGATTATATGGGACTGTAAGTCCTGGAAAGGACAGCATATGAAATGAAACCCCATGAGGCTTTTCATCTTGAATCAAATAGATTTACTCTCAAAGTGGTATAGTGCAATTCTTTTTTTAGGAAGTAATTAGATTACTTCATCCACAAAGTACCCTTTTTATTAGAATCTAAAAAACAAAATAGAATATCATGCCATCAAAGCTATGGAAGTTCAGTCTCTTTGTTTTTTTTTTTTGGTGATTGAAGGTTTGACATTTTCACTCTTCTGGAGATAGTCAGATGGATCCGTTTCATATACCCAATCGCTAATTTGATAAATATTTTGTGCTAGCTCTTGTTGATACTCTGGTGGCAAAGACCAGGGCATGGGATGAAGATCATGGTTTGTGCTTCATGTATGATGGTGTTCCTCTTCTAGCAATGCTAGATGAATATACCGTGCTCAGGCAGGAAAGAGAGGAAGAGAAACGAAGACTGCGGGTAATCGCGAACTCTATTTTCTCCATGATTATGATAAATGTTGACTGTATCATATGATCACGATTAAAATTGCATTACCACTGCTATGGGAGGTGTCGAGTTGCTTTTTGATTATCTATAGAGCTTCGTCCCAAAATATCCTAGATTCCTAGTTCTGGGCTCCTGCATATTTGGCCATCTTATGTGGGTATTAGAAAATCATGATTCTCCTAATTGAATCGATTACTTCCTCTCCAATTTGAACTGAGGTTGTATGGCTGGTAGAATGTTTTCAGTCTACAAACAAGTGTAAGTTTACCACTTAAATGTTGGTATTGATCTCACTCGATCTTTCATTGTCTTATGTGTCAGGATCAAAAGCGGTTACACGAGCAACTAAATACAGAACAGGATTCTGTCTTTGGCAAGCCAAGTCCAAACCGGCCTCTTGGTCCAAAGAAAGTTGTGGGCCCTCGTGCAAATGGTGTTGCATCAAATGGAACTCCCGGTCGAAGATTATCCCTGAACACCAATCAGAGTGGAAGCAACGGTGCCAGATCCACGAGCAAGGATGGGAAATGCGGCAATTCACGGCCAGCAGCTCCAGCAAATTTTGTGGCTATAGGTAAAGAAGATGCTGCTTCCTATGTGTCTAGCAATGACCCAGTTCCTGCTTCGCCATGACTTCAATCTAAATGTATGATATAGGTAGCTTATGCGTGTATGATCACCAGTACATTTTGTGTGGTTGATGTGTGTTATGTAGTTTACTCGAAAATGTGTGTTGTGTAGTGGAGGAGAGTAATTACTTAACCGGGTGGAGTTGGGCATTACCATGCATGAGAGGCTTTTACGAGTCATCTTATATGGTCAGGCTCTGTTGGTTCTCAAACTTCTAATTGATGCACTTCATATAAATTTAATTTTCTTGTTCTCGGTTTTAGCCTTGTGCATCAATGACTTGGTATATAAGAAGCAGGGAAACTTTCCGTTTTTCAGTAACTTTGAGCATGCATTGTCTTGGTTTTGTATGATTTCTATTTCCTGACCTGCTTTCGGCCCCATGGCATCGCGAGTAAAACCACATTGCATATTTCTGCCTCTTATATCATGGGTGGGAAAATTGTTTGTGCCGAGAGAATCAGGTGTTATCATTGAAAAGAGTAGGGGAATATGGTATGTATGGTGCCCTGCGCTGGTCTATCCAAACGAAGTTCTATATCATCTCTGATCATGACGAGAGTTTCAACCGAAAAGGCTCCAATGGAGAACATCACTCAAACTCAGGACTGTTAATGTCTAAATTTTTTTCTAGTATCAGCATGTTGGTGAGATCGGCACCTCCGTGCATGTCCGATTGACAGGTATTTCAGGAGGGCGGCAAACTATCGCTAAGCCCCTTAGGTGACGATAGCACTAGCACGACACCCTTATCACATTAACTTTGCATCCATAACCGAGTCTCTTCATGTTTTAGCAAAACTCCAGGATCAGGTGCAGACTCATTGGATTCCACTTAGGGATCACGGGGGATCGGCCAATACCTATATTTATCTTATAATTAAAAATTTTATATCTATATCTATTTTATACCTCAGATGGGATTGGATCGGATCAAATAGGTAAGATGGATTGGATCAAATTAAAAATTTATTATATAAATATTATAAAATAATTATAATTTTAAAAAAGAGGATTTAGATTAAGATTATCTTAGATTAGGTTTGGATGAGGCATACTATTATCCATGCTCGATCCGAATCCACTTTAGGTACTTTATCTAAAATTCATACTCATTTTAGATTTTAATCGGATTGGATAAAACCCATCCCATTTGACTTGGGTCGGACCGAATATCCGATGGATCAACTACAATTGCCATCTCTAATTCCACTCCATAGTCATACTTAAGATGGTATTCGGCGACTTAAATAAGATCATTAAAGATGATCTTAAATCATTGGTGATTCTTATCTTAAGATAATATGATCCTTGATGATCTAAGATTATCATATTTGGCATACTATATTTCAATGATTAAAGATTTTAAGATATACACAAATATCCTATTTGATACTTCACGAGAATTCAAGATTACTGGCTCTATAATATTAAAATTATCATATATATTGCATAAAATATATTTATTAGAACATATAAAACTATTATAATGAACTATTAAATATTTATTAATATTTTAATCATTAAGTTATTCTATAAAATATGTTTATTATTATTATAGAATTAATATTTTATTTATATTTATAATATATCATTATTTTAATATTATTATTTATCTTAATTTGAAATATAAGATAAATGAAGTAATCTATTAAATCATTTCTTAAATATTAAGTATATTTCTATTATTTTAATAATAAATTTGAAGAATAACTTGATAATAATATGGTTAATAATATATGATAATATAAT
Source organism: Cocos nucifera (assembly GCA_006176705.1). Taxonomy (NCBI): domain Eukaryota; kingdom Viridiplantae; phylum Streptophyta; class Magnoliopsida; order Arecales; family Arecaceae; genus Cocos; species Cocos nucifera. The sequence continues at coordinate 89,576 of QRFJ01004839.1, forward strand.
ATATATCATAAATACTATATATGTAATATCAATATAATATAATATAGTATAATATATGATGTAATATATTAATGATTTATTGATATATCAATTTTTTTTTGTTGAATTGAGAAGTATCTTAATCCTAAATTTTAGTCCAAAGTTATCATCATAGAATAATCTTAAGCACTCATCTTTGAGGATAGATTTTTGATTACTAAATTGGACAGTGATTTAAAAAATAGAAATCATTTAGAATTAGAATTATCATGATTTAACTAAAGGCTACAATCTCATCACCTCTATATATATCACCCTGTACCAGATCTCCTCTAAAATGATCCAGGTAGTTTAAAAGAAAATCCATAACGGATTTGTATTCTTATCCGCCGAAGAATATCTGCTCAATGCATGTGATGGCATATGATATTAGCTCATGCTGATGAGATAAGGTGCTTCGAATAAAATAAAATAAATGAAGTTAATGAGAATGGGGCAAAGTTAAAGCCCAAGCCCAAGCCCAGTTTAAAATAGCGCAAGCCTTTACTACTTCTCTACACCGCTGCTGTAGGTGGTTTCCTTCGAAGCCAGGTCAGGAAGTTTCCTCCCCTATTATATTTTTCTCAAAGTCATTAATGATAATCGCAAACCTCTCTCCGAGCGTTCTCTGTTTCCTTCCTCTCGCCGGATATTCTCCTCTTTCTCACGCGTTCGTGTCGATCGGGTTAAGGGAAGATGGGGAGCGAGGCCGAGCCCGCGAAGGCCCTTCTGCCCTATCTCCAACGAGCCGACGAGCTCCAGAAGCACGAGCCCCTCGTCGCCTACTATTGTGAGAGAATTCCATAAACCTAACCCTGGATTTCTCGTTCCCTGTCTTGCCTTTTCCTTTATCATCGCTGATATCCGATCGATTCCAGGCCGATTGTTTGCGATGGAGAAAGGGCTCAGGATCCCGCAGAAGGAGCGCACCAAGACCACCAACGCCCTCCTCGTCTCCCTCATGAATCAGCTCGAGAAGGTCGTGTTTCAATTTTTCACTTTTGATGCCCTCTTATTTATATAATTCGATGTGAACTTTGTGTTCTGAAGTCAGAAAGGGACCATCTTTATGGACTGAATCAAGATGAACTGTGTGATGATTTAGAGTATATAGGTGTTTTCTTATGTGCATGGCTTTGGTTGTGAGATTAGTGGTTTTCTTTGATGAGGGATCTATTGCATGTGAGAATGGGTCATTGGAATTTCTTCAAGATCTGTGAGGAATAGGTTAACTGGAAGTTTGGTTATGTCTTTGTAGATCCTCTATTGTGGAAGTAAATTTTCTGCAATAAGCTTGCCGACCTTATTAATAATGGGAAAGGCTCTATATTCTGTCATATACTTTTTATTTCAGGATAATCATCTGTGGAAAAGAAGAATGCATGGAAAAAGGAATATTATGGAAAATTTTTCCTATCTCAATCTTGTGACATGATCATCTATATTTATAGTTGAAGTCACTTACGGAATTCCAATTATCAAGATCATCAACCCAATTGGTATCAGAATAAGCATGAAGAGAAGATGATGGACCCTTAGTTAAATACAGGCTATGGTCAATAGTATGCTTCTAGTAGCAAAGAATGTGTTTGACTGCAAGCCAGTGTGTAAAAGTGGGCCTACTCATAAACTAACATACTTGGTTGATTGCAAAGGCAGTGTTAGGATGAGTAAAAGTAAGGTATTGAAGCGCACCCACTACACTTTGATATTGAGTCAGATCAGAAAATGACAAACCATCAAAATAAGAGAGTTGGGACCCAGTAGATATAGGTGTTGAGATCGGCTTAGAATCATCCATGTTGGTTTTGAGAAGAAGATCAGAAATATATTTTGATTGGGTTAGATGAAGTCCAGAAGTAGTGTCTTCGCCTCAATGCCCAAAAAATAGTGAAGAGCACCTAGATCCTTCATAGTGAATTTAGTTTGTAGGGAGCTAATAAGATCATCCAATGGAGCAATAAGAGTGCCAGTAAGAATAATATCATCAACATAAACTAAAAGAAGTGCTATGTATTCTTTGGTGTGCTTGATAAAGAGTGAGACATCAATCTTAGATCCATGAAAGCGAAGAGTATGTAAGTAAGAGCTCAACAGCTGAAACCAAGCACATGGGTCTTGTTTATGACCATAAAGAGAACACTATAGCTTGCAAACGTAAGTGGGATGGTCCGGACCAATGAAACCAGAAGGTTGTCTCATATAAACATCCTCGATGAGATATCCGTGGAGATGCATTTTTGACATCCAATTGACTAATGGTCCAATTTTAGAAATGACTAGAGAAAGAACAGCACGAATTGTGACAAGCTTGATAACTGGGCTGAACGTCGCATGATAATCAACACCTTTTTGATTAAAGCCCTTAGCAACTAGACGGGCTTTATATCGCTCGATGGAGCCATCAAATCATCTTTTGATTTTGAATACCCATTTATAGCCAATAACATGTTATGATGGAGATGGTGGAACTAAAAGCCAGGTACCATTAAAGAGCAAAGCATTATACTCATTTGCCATCGCTTCATGCCATTGAGGGTCACATTGGGCTTGACTGAAGCAAGTGAGCTCAGCAGGGATAGTGGCGGCCACAAATGCCATGTGATATTTTGTTCTAAAGCGACATGACTTAAGCATGCCATTCTTAGAGCATGTGATCATATGATGACCGCCGATGTGAGAAGTCATCAATTCAAGAGCAATAGGTTTAGCAGTGGCTATAGAACATTGGTCGCATGTCATGGTGGGTTATTGTCATGTATTTGTAAGGAACAGGGCTGAGTTTGAGGACTTGGGGCTAGGGATATGGGTGGATTGATATGGGTTGATGTTAATTGATTATTGGGCTCGAGTGAAAGTCATGGTAAAGAAGAGGTCTTAGGAGGGATATTGGTTTGCTTGGGACTGTCACTAGAAGAATTCTTTGCATAAGAAAACACGGTCTCATCGAAGATAATATCTTGAGATATGAGAATGCTCCCAGAAGAAGGATGGTAGCATCGGGATCCATGAAAAACTGTAGGATAAACAAGGACACATGAAAGAGAACGATATTCTAATTTATTTTTTATTACAGGAACAAAGACAAGGAAAGCATGAAAAGCCAAAAACATGAAGGAAATTATAATATGGCTTTTTATTAAATAATTTTTTCTAAGGTCAAGTAAAATGGAGTGTACATGTGGGTAAATGATTAATTAAAAAATTAGCTATTTCAAAGGCAGTATCCCAAAATTTAGAAGGAATATTGGATTGTACAACTTCTACAATATGGTGGTGTTTGCATTCCGCAACCCCATTTTGTGGGGCGGTGTGAGGGCATGAGAAGCAATAACCAATTCCATATTCAATTCTTGTTGAAAGGATTGCGATTGAAATACACGAGCACAATTAGTTTGGAGAAATTTAATTTTACCTTGTACGATATTTTCAACATGCAACCGAAAAATATGGAAGTTGTGACATATATCATAATAATTTTTCAATGGGTAATACCAGGAGAAACGACCATAATCATCTAAAAAGTGTATATAGCATTGGTACCCAAAATGTGATAAAATAGGAGGTCTCCAAATATTAGTATGCACAAGTTCAAGAGGAGAGGAAGACCTAGAATGAGAACGTGAAAAAGGTAAAGAATGACTCTAACTAAATTGACATGCAGAGCAACTTGAAACTTTATCATCATTAAGAAAATTCAAATATGAATTATTAAGAATTTTAGAAACTAATGGCATAAAAGCATGTCCAAAACGTTAGTACCAAAGAGATTGAGAAATACTAGTTGAAGCAGCATATGCAACTGAAGTCTTCTTGGTGACACTCCTAGGTGAGAAACAGTAAACTCCATCCATAAGTGTGCCCTTGAGGAGGGTTTGAGTGGAGATAAGGTCCTTCACACAAAAATGGTCAGGATGAAACTCAAAATAACATGAATTATCACGTGTGAATTGAGATATAGATAAAAGATTTTTAGTGATTTGAGGGACATGTAAATCATTATTAAGTTGGAAAGGACGAGTAGACGTGTGTAAAAGAGAGTGACCAATGATTTTTTATAGCCAAACCTGAACCATCTCCTATGGTAACTTGGTCAGGACCATTATAGTCGGAGCCAAGATGAAGATTGGACAAATCTGGAGTCGTGTGATGAGAGGCACATATATCAGTGTACCATGTGGGATCATTCATAGTAGCAAGATTTGCTTGTGGAGAAGTAGCTACTGCTTGATATGATTGATCAAAGCGATGGTAACACTTCAAGGTTGTGTGGCCATATTTACAACAAACTTGACAACCTACCTTATTTTGAGTTCGTCCATTAATAGTATTTGGAAGTCTTAAGTCATGGCCCTTCTATTGGTAAGATCCATATAGAGAAATGTAGATGCTCCATCATTAGAGGAATTACGTGCTGGCTGTTGGACATGTTGTGGTGGACCTCGTTGGCTGCTTTTTTGCATATAATTTGCAATGGGTGGAATCCCACCCATAGCCAAACAAGTTATGGAACTTTCGAGTCTTAGTCAAGTATCACGTTAGAGAATAATGCTATGTAGTTCTTCAAAACTAGCAGCAATCCCTATGGTAAGGAGTGTAGAGACAAGGTGTTCATACTCTGAACCAAGGCCAAGCAAGATTTGAAGGCGTAAATCGGTAGATGACACCTGTCTATTAATGGTAGTCAAGTTGTTTGATATTCTCCTTGCATTTGTGTAGATAATCCTCCATAGAGAGCGAGCCCTTGTTAAGAGCATTGAAATCCGTCATAAGAGTACTATAATGTGCTTCACTTTGAATGGCATAAAGCCGTTCAAGAGCAAGCCAAACATCTCGTCATATGGCAACCCAACGACATGAACCATCATCGCATCAAATATGTTGTTGAGAAGCCATGCCCGAACAATTTGATCATGGAGAAGCCATGATTCATAAGCCAAATTATAGATTGACTTCTCTGTTTTTCCATCATCTAAAGTTGTGACAATTGTTGGAGGTGGAGGCAAGGTCATGCCATCTACAAGATCCCATAGTCAATTGGCTATCAAGAGAAGTTGAATACATGTCTTCTAGATAATAAAATTATCCCGGCTAAGTTGAACAGCAATTGAAGGCAAAGTGGTAGGTGTAGGAATCGAGTTGGAGGAGGATGCCATGGAGAGAGGCTCTGATACCATGTGGAAAAGAAGAATATGCAGGAAAAGGAGTGGAAGATTTTTTCTACCTCAATCTTGTGAGGTGGTCATCTATATTTATAGTTGAAAATATGCAAAAGATTTACAATCATGGTCATACAAGGATAGAAAGAAATAACAAATAGATCCCTAGGACCATGATTATACAAAGATAGAAAGAAATAACAAATGGATCCCAAAGATCTCTCCTACATTCAAAATTCAAAATTCAAATTCAAATTCTTCAAGCTATAGGTCCTTGATATATGACTTGATATGAGGCCAAGATGAAGATACTGCCAACAGTCCCAAATGCTTTCTAATGAAAATCCATGATTACCCTCTTAGAATGAAAATCAACACCATTTATCGTGCTCTACAATGTCTCGAACATCTACAAACTAACATTTGTTTTGGAGCTCTCCTGAACTATGTCTCAAGTGGGTACAAATGAGTTGTACCAATGTAGCTACCATGCAAAAGTATATTATATAATATACAATTTTTAACTCCAAATCATTGATCTTGATATAAGTAAATAAAAAAAGTATATAGACAATAAATCCGATGATTTGGGTGCTTCTAGACTATCAATCATATCAAAGCATGCATAGTACCGTACTGTTAAAATTTCACATTTTTCATATGCATTTGATGCACAGGTAGAAGACCTTCAAAATACATGATTGGTTTGTGGCCAATTTACATATTATTGATAATGATCAATGGCATGGATTTTCATTCTAAGAGAACTATCATTGCTTTCCATTGGTAAGCATTTGAGGCCAAATGCTCTCAAAAGCGCTCTATTTAGCTCTCTCTCTCTCTCCACCTCTGCACTTGCACACACTCACATACTAGAGTTTGTCATGTGCCATGCATGTGCGAGGACACGATTCTTTTAACTTTCAGTTTGCGGGGCACTTTGAGAAAGAGTGTGGTAGGTGATCTTGTTTGTGCTACCCTTCACAAGGAAGGCCTTGGAGTCCAAGATGCTTGTATTGGACAGATGGATGGAACCAAGGACACGAAATGGTGCACTCTAATATTCTTTTGACTTTGAGTATGTGGGGCACTCTAAGAAGGAATGCAGTTGGTGATCTAGTTTGCACCACCCTTCACAAGAAGGCCTTGGAGTCCAAGATGATTGTATTGGACAGATGGATAGACCTTAGTTGTCAGAATTGGTAGCAGGTGCAGATTTGGGGGAAGGAGATATTTGAAAAACAGTTTCAGTAGGAAAGCACTCAAGAAGTGGATGTGGGTTCAAGATTCTAGGAAGATTCCAAAACATGTGCAGTGTGTTGCCCTAGGTAGAAGATTCCAATTACTAAGCAACGGAGAACGGACTAGAGATTCATGGATGGACCAGCATACATGAATGCACACACCCATACAATTCATTACACCTTTGACCTAGGATAAAGGTGTGAATTATTTATGCATCACTCCTATTTTAGTGGTCCTGTTTGATTTAGATCAAGCAAATACCCCTGGAGTCAGCCTCATGTGGCACTCATTCAGAACATGATTTGGGTTTTAACAAGACTGTTTATGGCTGAACTAGATATAATTCATATCAGAAGCTGCATTTTTCCTTATTTTTGGCCAGTGTTACAGTCTTCTTGCGACATAAAATAGAGATGATCAATTTATAGTTGCGGTCAATACTTTCTGATTGAATTTTTGCTTATAAGAGACAATCAAGCTGCAAAACATGTAGACAAAGGGGACTGGCAGGTAAAAGTGTGGGCAGGGAATTAATTCCTGGTAAATGCATTCTTATTTTTATAATATTTGCTATAATTGATTAACCATGTTCCCATGTGTTTGACCTGTGCCTTTCCAAGAAACTTATTTGTGGTTTGAGATTCAGATGGAGAAAACTGGGGGCACAACCTGAGCTGATTACATCGATTCATCATAGCATAGCCACTGCTACATGCATTAGAAAGTTGAAAAGTGTATAAAAATAGGAGAGTCAATGAGACTGAAAAATGAGTTTATGGAGTGGATGTGGTGCCCACTGTAGTAGATTCCTGCAGCTAAGCCAGAGATAAGGTTCTATATACAACTAGGCATATTTGGAGCATTTGATTAAATTTCTCAATGACAAGAACATTGAAATGCAGTTTCTAACTAATAGAATGGCTCTCTTACAGACCTTTCTAATTGAAAAGAATTTTACATCATCAAATTTGGCATATCTGTTCCCGTCTCCATCCATAATCTGTTGAATTGGAAATAAAAGTAGGCACTGGATATAATTTCAAGTTATAGCGAGCATATTTTTTGCTTTTGGATTTCTTAGTGCTGTTTTAAATGGTTGCATACAAGTTTAAATCTTATTGAGCATGTCATCCTTAAGTCATTATCTAATTAGTTGGTGAGCATAATGGTATTGCATGGCCAATTTTACACACTTCCTGTAGATATTAAGGTATGATAACCAGTGGTATCTGATGCTATGGAGGTGTGGTTTTCTCTTTTTTATCTCATCAACAAATAGAGCAGTTATTTTGATGACTTGAGATACTTATTAATGGTTACAGCTGGAATAGAATAATCCAATTTAGATGTACGTGGATATGATTGATTGAAATATTGTTTGCCTGTTTATTGATATGGACTTGTCATGCCTTCTAACAGGATAAGAAATCATTGAAGTTGGGGCCTGAAGACTCCCTTTATGTGGAAGGATTTGCATCAAATGTCTTTGCCAAGGCAGATAAGCAAGATCGAGCTGGGCGAGCTGACTTGTATTTTAAATGCCACATTTTTCATTATCACTTCTTTTATGTCACTTGTCTTAAGGAGATCGGTTGTTGGTCTCGCAAATGCAGGTGAAGATTAATATATTGTTGGTTTTACAGGAGTACCGCAAAAACCTTTTATGCTGCAAGCATCTTCTTTGAGATTCTGAATCAGTTTGGTGAACTTCAGCCAGATGTAAGTTTGTTTTCTCATTAATGGTTGCATAATTAATCTATTGTTCCTTAGTACTATTTCTCTTTCTTTTATATTTCTAACTGCATTTAAATGAACTGCGATATGACTCATGTAAATTGAGGACTTTTGTCCTATTGCCATTTGCAGATTGAGCAGAAGCAGAAGTATGCTCTATGGAAAGCTGCAGAAATAAGAAAAGCTTTGAAAGAAGGACGGAGACCTGAACCTGGACCTCCTGGTGGTGATAAAGATCTATTGATGCCCTCAAGTTCCCCAACCAATACATATGTATGTTTATTAACTTGATCATGATATTTCCTAGTGGCTAGCCTCTTCTTATTTTGTGAGCTTCAAAGTGCATCTAGGTTTTAAAGAGTTCGATGACACCAAGCTTGGATTGCATGAGATTGGTATAGTCATATAAGCTAGAAGGAGAAAAGGATGTTGATTTTACAAGCAAATGGGCATCTTGTTATTATAGATCAAGTTATTAATAATTATACTCCGGATTAGGTTTCATTTGCTGTTAATATTTGTCTGAATAGATCACCATTCCTTGGTTAGCTCAGGTAAGAGCTTCATGGTCATGGTTGGCATGAAGAAGGTTTCGGTGGGGCACTAGGTGGAGATGGTGGGGAAAGGTGTTGAGAGTTCCCGTCCATGTATTTATCTCTCTCTTCTGAAAGTGGGGGTTTAAAAGGCACATTTGGGGATTTGTCACTGTACAAGCAATGGTAGGATATTGGTTGGGTGCAGAGGCAGACCCCTTTTCTTGTAGGTAGATAGACTCAAGCTCAGCTGGGTCACCATTAGCTTGGGCTAAGTGCAAAACGAAAGCATGCCTATACCTATTCTGTGCTTGCTTCATATTCAAGTGGTACGACCAATTGTAGCCATGGTAGTACCATAGGCGAAGGGAGGGAAAGGACCCCAAACAGAGGAGGAGAGGGCACAGGCATCACCTTTGACCATCTGAAGGTGTGAATCCCATCCCTATTTGCATAATCATTGATAACTTAGATGGAAGTTGAGAGAAGCACAAGAGTCTCATGAGGTTGAACAAAAGGAGAGGAAGTGATTGGATGTTGATGGTAACATGCAATAATTAATGCGAAGGCAGTGGTGAAGATGGGCCGCATAATAGCATATTAAGATGTAGATTGAGAGGATATTTGGCTGGTGGCCTGACTGGATCACCACCATTAGAGTGGTGATTGGTGGTGCAATGATGAGGTTGTATGGTGGTGGCAATATGGTGAAGACCGTTGCTGGTGATCAAATGACCTAGAGGTGATGTATACAACCTAGATGAGATGAAGTTGACAGATCACTTGGGAAAACTGATCGTGCTAATCAAGTATTTCATAAAGGGGGTTAATACGCTCTTCATTTGGCCACTTTTCTTTTTTGGTCTGTGTCACTTTATAACATAGAGAAACAAGAAGCATAACTGTTGCCGGAATATGTTAATCAAGTTTACAAACATATAGATATTAAGATTTTACAAGTTGCTTTTCTGTCAATTATGCCAGTATTGAATTGTGCTGCGGATGTCTTGAAGCTTAAAAGGCTTGAAATTGGGACTTGGCTCAAATGAGATCTCCTTGACATTTTTCTTATGTTGGCCAAGACCCATTTCCAGCCCCTAATTGGTATTCAAACATATTTTAAATATTTTGGGAGGAACTGTATGTGAGGAAGATATGAGTTAGCACTGGAAGCCTTCAGCGGGAACCCATTGTCCACCATCCATTATGCATTATTTATGAGACATGCCATTTTTAATTGAGTTTGGGTCAGCCAACACAATTTGACCTGGATTTACAAGTCCCGTTTCCATGACAGACATATGACCAGATTAGTGCCATGATGGTAGTAGCCGAGTCCGCCTGTGCTGTGTTGGGTTGTAACCTCGCATGAGAATTGGAGATGCACATGAATTAGGTAAAATTTAATTTAACCAACTTATGGACTTAATCCAGACTCAACATATGATTGTGCTAATTATCTTGAAGCCCTTATTCTCGATTGTAATTTTGGGAAAGCTAGATTTAGTTCTACCATAATTAGATCCAGGTCTATTGGGGCCAAATACATCTGATAGATGCTTCCAAACACCAAACAAGTGACAAAGTGCTTCTTGTTAAAGCACTTTCACTGGAATGCTTCAAAAAAGCTCTTTTGGAAAAGTAGCAGCATGCCCTCACACTGTATGGCATAGATTAAAGTGGTATTTCCTTTGTCTATTTGGTCAGTAGAAGGATAGCTGTTCATGGTGGGCTTTAGAATTTTGGGCTTGATGGTTTGAAAACTATATATGGAAGATAAGTGGTGTGACATTGCCTTTTGCTTTTGTCTATACATATATTTTTTGCTTCTGATATGTAGGTGGTTCTCTAGAGGCCTTGTGAGGAAGTCTAAGGGGATTCAACATATGCATGTGTATGCGTGCATCAGTGCATGTGTTGGGCTAGTGTTTCTACATGGAAAGTCTTAACAGCCATGGGTTTGTTGCTGGCCTGCAATATGACTTTGGAAGACCAGGAAATTCAAGGTTTATAATGGATTAATGTTGTCATGTTGCTTGTGTCTTGGGGAAAATCCCTGCTTCTGGCATCCTTTCAGAAAGGAAGATGGAGAATAGATGTAGTCCTTTATGAAGTGGACATAGAAATTGTTTTATGTGTCTGTTCTCTTTGGTAGTGTGGATGTGGAGTGAGTTTTTAAGATCTATAGCATCCTTGCAAGCATGTAGTACAATTCATAATGGTAGATCAAAGCCGTCTGTGGAAGATGAACAAGGTTTCTGGAAAATCTTTTTCTCTGTCACTCAGTAGGTAATTTGTAAGGGAAGAAATGTTTGAATCCTTGCATGAGTGTATGTGGTGCCATGCTGTAACATGGTAAGAATTTGATAAATTTTGGGACTAAAAGTTGCCGCAGGAACATGGACTCTAGGGTTTGGAAGGGAGGCTCGTATTATTTTACATTTTATAATTAACTGCTTGTATTGGAAGATGCACACTTGATGTTCAGTGGAGTTTTATGTATACACTCTCTTAAGCATATATACATGCATGCATACATACATTCATGCATGCATGCATATATACAGACATATGTATGTATGTATGAATGTATGTATGTACAAGACCTTGAAATTAAACAATAATAATAAAACAGTCCAAACCCTAGATATTCATTCTTATTAACCATTAGAAGAAATTTAGAATTGTATAAATATTGGATCAGAAACTTCTGAATGCGTCATGCTTGCACAAGGTTTAACTGATTCCTTTCTTTGGGTTAGGACCTTGGACCAAGTGAGAGCGTCACCCCTAGTCAATCAGGCGGTGATCCGATATCTTGGCATGGAGATAAGGTCAATTTACAACTTTTTTCCAGGACATCCAATTTTTTTTTTTTTTTTTTTTGATGGAAACTGATGATTTAATTTTGCTAACCCTTCCAGGACTTACTGTTATTTTTTATTTATTTATTTTTCCCTTCCCAGGATCCAGGAAGAAGTGAAAGCTTCTCATCTAGCTATCCAGGTGCTGATACATTACCTCAGCATTCAGATAAGACCAATGAACATAACCCTACACACCCACATATTTCACCTTCCTCTTACTCGAGCAACAATTACCCATCCAGCGAGCTTCATCAGCTTCCACCAACCAACAGGCCTGAAATTCCTTCTTATCCTCAACCATACCACCATCAACCCTACATGAGCGAGCAACAACCAATGCCACAGAATTACCACTCTCCAGAAAATCCGAGCCCCCAATTTTCTTACCCGAATTTCCAGTCTTACCCAAGTTTCCACGAGAGCACCCTTCCCACAGCCCCAACTCATCAGCCTTCTTCTTACTACCAGGGCCCTGATGCCGCCTACTCTCATCAACCAGCCCCTTCGGTTTCAAACCACCCATCAACAGTACGATACGGTTCTGGCAGTGGCAATGACAATCATGTTGGGTCTCCAGCCCCATCTACCTCCAGCTACAAGTATGACAGCAATTATCAGCCACCTGTGGAGAAGATTGCAGAGGCTCATAAGGCGGCAAGGTTTGCTGTTGGTGCTCTTGCATTTGATGATGTGGCTGTTGCAGTGGATCATCTTCGGCGTTCTCTCGAACTTCTCACAAATCCTTCAGCTGAAATCCATTTGGCGTGAACTTGTGCAATGTTGGTTTTGTTCGGATGTGACACCGTTCATGTACATGCTTAGTTTGGAACGCATGCTTGTGCTTATATGACATACAAATTCTCCATGTGATCAAGCGCCCAAATCAGTCTTTTTGAATTCTTGGATCGTATTCCTGTGTTATTGAGGTGATGTGATAAGGATATCTAGACCATGCTTTTCTTCTGCAAATTATCTATTTAAGAAGTTCCATGTAATCGAGCTTTGTTACCATTTGCAGTGGATGTATTCTGTTCTGGATATGCCCTCTTCCTAAAAGCTTATTATGTCATGCAGGTTTTATCCCGTGTGAATTCTATGTGCCTATTAATGCCAAGTTCTCCTGGGTGTTGGTGGTTGTTTCTTCTTGTGCTTGCTGTGCAGAACTTTTTGTTGGAACGTCGCCTCAGTCGCTTGCGTTTTTCTGGCAAATCCAATGCCTTTGATGCGAGGGAGTCCAAATATTTATGGTCGCCCATTCGTTTTTATTGGAATCACATGCAAGGTGGTGAGTCCCATTCCTGATCACCCTGCTTGTTTTTCGCTGCGCGGATGTTGATAGCCGGCGAGCGTCAAGCCACCTATATTTACGTAACGGAAATTTGAAGTTTATTATGGCCGGGATGAATTAAATTATTTGAACACTTGGTATCCTTTTTTTCCTATTAAAAAACATAACAAAAACTGATGATCTTCAGCATTGCACGATGAGCGAGAAGAAGTCGGGATTGATTGTGGAGAAGACGGATCTGATTTCCATATGATTTTAGAAGTGCAAGGAAGTTTTTCATTGATGTCTGTGTTAATTATGATATGCATTCTACTTGTAGATTTCGTTGAACCATGTCAAGTTATAACCTTAGCTAGCAACGGCATGATCAATCTAACGGTGCGCTATGGGACGCTGAACCATGTGGTGCTAGATTTGCTGACCGTGAGCCCTAACCGCGATCGAGTGAATGTGTATTCTCGACCAAAATAACATCTTCGTCTACCCGGCTATCCCATGCCGTTGCAACCATTTATCTACAGGACACTTCATATACAAGTCTCGATGAGGTTGAAATTGGATTGGATAATAATATATTCATATTTATTTTACCTAACAAATACATATGAATATCAAAAATTAAAAAATTTATATCTATATTTATTTTAAATAGATATAAATATAAATTGGATATTGAAAGTATGGATATAAATATGAATATAAGTTGGATAATTAAACTTTTCTAGCAGAGAATCAAAGATATTATTAGTAAATGATAAATCAAATCGATAGTATATTAATGTGATTGTATATTTTTCTTAAAAGTTAATGTGTTATATAAAATTAAACAGAATTATAAATAGAGCTAGATAATATATATAATAATATTTTATTTTTTTTTTGTTATAGATATTAGTTATGTTAGTGCCGAACCACGGGCTTGAGGTTGGGAAGCTCATCTTTGGCTGGAAAGTACTGGAGTGTAAGAACGACACTCGTAAAAATAAGTCCTCAACTAGATTGTTCTCTATATGACCATTTGACGCTCAAGTCAATAGTTGAAGAAGTGAGAGAGTTTAAAAATTATCCATAGCTTGCTTCTCTCTATTTATAGTGGAGGGATTAGTGTCATGCACACGTAGAAAAATCAACTAACTCTCAAATTTTATGCATCGATACGTTGAGAGAAATTATCTTTCCATAGTTGAGACACGGGATTAGCTGATTACTTTCATTTGTTATGTGATTTGATCTGGGCCATTTTAATTTCTTTATCTGGTATTCTTGTTTGATCAAAAATTGTTTTTTTTTTTTGAAATAGCCATCTTATGGAATCGGTGCGGCTCGCCGAAAACGTTAAGTTCCAAGCCATGACATCTCCTATAAATTAATTTATGACTTCATCTGAGGATGGGTTGAAAGAGGGACCTCGGCTTTTATCGAGATCAAGGTTGAACGGGGCTGAAGTCAAGATCGGATGAGGCCGAGGTGGATGCTAATTAAATAGAAAGCACAAGAATCAACCTGCTGCACCATGAGGTGGTCTGAATCTAATTTTTTTTTTTTTGTCTTCGGTCACGGCCGAGGTTCGATCACTAGTTAGTTCAATTTCGTCTGAGGTCATATAATGCCGAGGCCTAGGTGTGGATACTGCTTATATATGAATAAATTCAAACGGACAAATGCTATCCGGACCACCACCTCCTGTACTGCCATATCGATCTTCCCAAACTCACCAGTGGAGAAAACATTCCATAGTCCAAGAAGCTGAAGCCTCGACAACATTCCAATGTCACTAATTTGTCTTATTCTTCAGGGGATCACCCGCACCAAGCATCAAGAACTATGTTATAATCGTCATGTTTGTCAAATTTGATGCAAACAAAACTTATCCTTGGCCAAAGAACCGATGACATCAACAAAGAAGTCATCAGTTCAAGTATGAAGAATTTTTTTTTTTTTTTTATTAAATTTTTTTTCCTTCTGTAGTCTTACCCATCCCTTTATAATCCTCCCCCAGCAATCCATCCCAGTTATCTCTCTCCAAGAAGTAGTAATTTGCTTGGGACACTCGTACGCAAGATGGGATCAAACCTTTGCACTTACAGGAAATCAAATGCTGCACAACTGGCAAACCATATTGATGACTCCGATGATGAGAATACTTCAGTGGATGGGAGGAACTGGGTCTTGGAATTTTTGACACCAAGCTGCCTCAGTATCGCGAAGGAGAAGAAGGAAACGGACCATCAAGAGAATATAGGAGAGGAGAAGAAGCCAACACTGGAAGAGTGGTTCCTCTTCTCTCCTAGCTTTGAGGCAGATTACTCGAATGCCGGTGGAATGCAACGTCGGAAACAGTCTCCAAAGGTTTGTCCGCTGACTTTGACGTGTGATTATGAGCGTCTCTCCTCCACAACAAGCGAGAGTTCTTCCATTGATGGAAGGATGCTCGGAGAAAGATCGGTTCCTCTGAGTAGAAGCCAAAGTGGGCAAAGGAAAAGAGTAAGCTTTAGATTGCCTGAGGAAGCGGACATCCATATAATTTACTGCCAAGATGAATCAGAGGAGGGCGCCGTAGTGGGAAAGGAATGAAGGCGTGTCTATTTCCAGAGATGTGTCTCTTAATCGTAAAATTGTTGTTGTGGTTTCTTGTACACATGCCGTCTTGTTCCAACGAGCTTTGCATGCCACTTTGTTGTATACCATATGATTAACATGCAGAGTGTTTTAGTTTTCCAGCTTTTTCTTTTACAAGTTCTAAGATTGGAGATGAAAGGTATATCTAGAGATAAATAATGGTGGAGGTAAGGAACTGGTGAGACCGATCATCCATCAAAATATGGACTCCTAAGCTAATGCCAAAGAGACAAAATACGATAGAGATTTTCGTATACAATTCTACAATTAAGAAATCTTGTGACAACGCTGCAAAAATGCGAGTTATTTCTCTTCTTTAAACAGATACCACCATGATCAATGTCAAGAAATTAGGTCGTCCTCAATTCAGAGCCAGTCCATGTGTTTTTCCTCGATTAAATTAGTTATCCTTCCTTAAAATATTACTAGAGAAATGGGCTTTTCTTCAAGAGTCAGAGATCATTCGATGTCTACATGCTAAAACTAGACCATAAGTCTAACTAGTTCATGGAAGCTACATTCCAATAATGCGCACAATATGCACCCGAAAAAAGCATCACCGAGTCGCAAAGTAGAGAGGAATTCGAGTCTCGTGATCTCCGATCGCAACCTCATCAGGATGTTTACAGGAGCCCTGATGTGGAAGGATCACGTCATTTCACGAGCAGCAATCCGGACAGCAGCCAGAATGGTCTCAAACTGCATGTTGAAGTTAAGTGCTGCTTCAGACGCAAGCAGGAGGGCAGATAACTTCAACAGCTAGCGCAAAAGCTGAAGATGGTTGATGTTGCTCATGCTGTGGCTGAAGGGTCCAAGCCCTCTGGCTCAAATTGCCACCAAAGGTCATGGCCAAGGTGGATGGGATTGGCTTTTATCCATTTTTTATGTGCTTCCAAAGGCTTTGAGCATGGCTGGAGTTAACTGTTTCACCTTTGACTGCGTCTGTTTGGTCCATTTCTAATTTACCTATGCCTGTGATGTCCTGATTTTGAGCTTTCATGGATGGTGGATCAACTGTTCAAGTTTCTCTTTGATGCCCTAGAGTAATGGTATGATTATAAAACTACTCGACAACTCTTTGATGCCGCCACACAAGGGCATTTCATGTGTCGAGTGCAACAATATCATGACTGCAAACCCTACTGTGTGTAAAAAATGATGCTAATTTGAAGCATTTCCACTCATTCATGTCAAAGAGGACACTAAAAAAACCCTGACGCGAACTGATTATAAGCCATTCAACTAGTAGCTCCCTCAGATGCTGAGCATGGAGGTCACTGCTCCAACGACCCAGGTGCGACCTAACCCTTGGATCAGCCACGTCCCCAGTCCAACCCGGACCTTCTTGCGGGCTTGCAGCTTTAGTTTGGATTCAAAAATGTGTGCAACACCTAGGATGAACGCTTGTGATATAAGTGGACTCATTTGCCTTAGTTCAGCAATTATGTCGCATTTTCCTCTGGATGGTACCTCATTCGCCTCCGAAGAGAGAAGGGATTCGGCGATCTAAGGGAATGGAGAAATTGGGAGAGAGCTGAAGAAAAGAAAAGAAACAAACAGAAGGCGATGGAAACTGGGGGAAGGAGAGAGACAAGCTTTATGTTAATCGATGGGCATGTCTTGCCGACACCGCCGTATAAAAATTTACATACAACTCACCGAGTTGGAGTGTCGGACGCTTCATGCAAAGTCGGCAAATTTGCCGGCTTCATGTTTTATGAAATATGTTAAAGAAAAATTATCTTTCTCGTCCATATTGAAATCTTAAATTTCATATTCCTAACTAGGAAGGAAACATGTTAGAAACTGGCTCCAGGTAAAATCTTCTATAACTCTCTAAGCCGCAAAAATTAGGTGGACCTTTTTTCCCCCACCCCCAGAAAGTGCTTTCCAGCCCCTAATCAGACTTAGAATTATCTAACTCCCTAACAACCGTGATTCTCATAAAATCAGCAATATTGCAAACTATATCTTTACGGTGAAAAAGTAAAGAATAAATGATTTCCGATTCCATAATCTAATAAAAATATTTTGTGACATATGGGAATCTTGACACCTATATTTTTAATAGAAGCAAATAACTAATGTGGGACTAAATATGTCCACATAGATCCTCATATACTCCTCTAATTTAAGTTCAAGCATCCTCATCAGGCTAAAGATGTCATCTCCTAATCTATAAGATATGGGATAAATCGGCTCTTATATCATTTATAATACAATATAGGATCTCGGACTAATTAAAAGTTATTATTTTGATTTCTTAATTTCACATAAAATCTTTTCAACAAATAACTGATATGAGACTAAATACATACTTACAGATCCTCACATCTAATGCCACCACCTTGCATCTTCTACCGTAGATGCGAGGATGATTGGTAGAATTAAACAGTATTCCGGGAACATATGAGAGGTCATGAAGTCACGGCGACTTCCGTGGTGGACCATGGACCTGACATCGACTAGTGGAAAAGCGAGGTGTTTGGCGACGGCCCAATGAACAAGTTTCTTAATCCCGCTTCTCGCTAACAGATCGCCGATGCCCGTGCCTCGCTCCGCCCCGCTTCCAAGCAGTAAAACCATGGGAATAAATTCTTTTCTGCTCTTTTTTATGCATTCTTCACGTGATGATAAGGTTGCAAGGCGCTTTGTCTTTTTGTTCTTTTCAGAAATCTAAACCAGAAACTGTTGCAATTTTTCCGGGAAGAAGATTTTAATCAGTATTGCAGATCTGAGCTATCCAAAGCATGTTTAAAATACATACCTTATTTCCTCAATAATTTGGATCCCAATCCGCCTTTTCTTTTCCTTTGAAAGACTATTGATGCATATAGCCTACAGACTACCACAGTACCTGAGAAACTTGCCATCCAATGCTTGAGCCCGAGCCATCTAAATTCCTAACGACCCTTGAATCAATGAAGCAAACCAAGTACTGCGAGGAAAGGATGCAATTATGAGAAATATGTTCCAACGGAAACACTGTTAATGTGATATTCTTCCACCAACGTATGAAACGTTCAATCAGTACGTTATCAGGAAATGATACAATAATGGGAAATTATAATCGTGTTAAGCGATGGACAAGATGTGCCATCCATGTTTTACTGGAATCCATTCATGTGTTTTCTGATATATCTCTGACATTGGTCATGTCAAATTATCCAATTTACCTCAGGTTGCCAAATATGCTATTCGATTGAAAAGAAATAATTACATTAAAAAGGAGGAAAAGGAAATAACATTAGACTGTGGTTTTAATTGGATTAAGAGTAGCTGCTGAATAGATTAAGCATGGACCGTTTGCCTGTCACTTGAAGAACTTTGAAAGTATTTTGACTTGCCAGACCAGAGTACCGAACCAGTCAGATTAACAAGGAGGCTAACAGAGCTACTTCTCACTTGGTATCAAATGTATTAACAAAATGATATATAACTCCATCGTCAGAATGTAAATTATTTATAACCCTCACTGTCCCTTCATACTTGGAAGTTCCATGGGTGTTACATGCCAAACCCCAAGCTATTACCCAAATTCCGATACCGGTCGATGGTAGAACTACCAAACACGAGGCACCCGACGCCCGTGGATGGTGGACCAAACCTGTATGCACCACGTTCTGTAAAACAGCATTTTCCACTACAGCCCTCTTCAGCACAATTATTGAACCTCTGCATCCATTAGCAACACTACTCAACCCGCACAACGTCAAGAAATGCATACCCGCAGCAACTGATGAGCTGCCAAAATTCAGGCCAGCTATTCGTGCAATTCAAAATTTTCAAATATAGCTAATAATATTAGCCAAACCCACCCACGCCCCATGCTTGGGGGAGGGGCTGTGCTGGAAGAAAATCCAGCAACCACCTATTGCTCCTTTTCACCAAAATGGATCACAAATAAACTAAAATTTCACGGGGCTAAGCGAGCTGCATGCTAGCACATCCTTTTGTAGACTTCACTTCTTTTTCAACAATTTGAATTGTAGTGCAGTACTCATGTGAAATTTTAATTTAGATATATCGCAGGTTTACCAACCCTGCCAGAAAGCAGTCGAGATCATAATAACAAAGGGATCAGCAACCTGCACTTGAAAAAGAACCACGTATTTTCCCCTCAAAAAGAAAGAACTACATAACATACAACAGGGTTTAGAAATCTTTTTGTCAGCTTCCCAGAGAGCAGTCCACTTCGGCACCTGTTAGAAAAAGACGAGTACCATCAGTTAAAGGCTTGAAATAAGGTCCTGAAAAAAGAATAATAAAACTAACAAGGCATACCAGATAACCATGATATGTTAAACGAGTACATAACTCTGGGAAGCATATTACTTCTCATGCTAGCCATAAATTTTTTTATAAAATATAGAAAAGCAGATTATTGCAAAAAAAGGCTCTTGCCTTTGAGTTTTGATGATTCATCTGTTATGGCTGGGGGTCCTAAGAGTAGGTGTCATAGCATGATTTTGCCAGTGCTCACCATCATTTAAAGGTCACTATAATAGCCCAACATCCTACATAAATTTGCAACCACCTCATTTTGAATGTATCAAACTTCTAAGCAATATCCTACCCACAATCATTAATAAACACCTCACATCACCATCATGATCAATTTTTGGACCACTAAAAATGTTTATACTTCAATATTGGATCAAAAAGTAGGAAGCTCCTAATACTCTTGACAATATAGCACTTGCTGCACAATGGGTTAAAAACTGTTAATCAATAAGATTAATCCGACAGGGGAACCATTTGTAGGTGGGCTAGTAACCCACAGGCAGAAATTTTTTCTGAACTGTGGTATCTCATCTCTAGTGATGGTTGAAGTGTCATAAGAAGCAAAAAAATGCATCAGATAAAACATACCTGATTTTAGGATCTGCCTTGGAGAAAAAATAGCTGAGAATAAATGCACAGATTAGACAATGTTGTTCGTTAAAATTGCCGCATTACATTAAGTGGTGACAGGCTGAAAGCTGCCCTTCAACTCATCATACATCCATCTGCAAAATCAGTCTCCTTAGAAAGCAATGAGCACAAAGAAAGCAAAAAAAAAAAAAAAAAATGTGGATGAAGTACTGAAACATGAGCAAACCAATCAAATACGATAACTTAAGTAACACCATTCATGTGAATTTATCATCAGAAATGTGGAAAAAAAAAAGCAGGAATTAAGACCAGCAATTTGCCAACAAATTTGTAAATTCCACTTCATTTAAAATCCAATACTCATGCATATGTGCCATTTTTTTTTTGTACTATAGTCTCATCTATTAATTGGTAATATAATTGTATGGCCTAATGCATCTCTGCAATCAAATTTTGCAATAACATACATTGAGAGCTTATCTGCATCATGCTAAAATGACAGTAATAAACTTCTGAAAAGCTTTCATCTGCCAAGGTTCTTCCAAATGGACATTTTATTTAACAAGCTTTATAGACCACCTATGATATCATGACATTTTTTGGTTAAATATCAAGTGTATCATGATTTTTCTCACTTTGATGCCCTCTTCAACTCAGCTTGTGCTGTTTGTTATAGAATCATATCCCCCATTGCTTCATTAATAAGTAATCAGCCAATTACAAGCTATACAATACAATCTTGATTTGATCCCTTTAGAATTATAATGCTATAACTAAATTTCTTTGATTATCTCCTTTCTATTACAAAAAAGCCACCCAAAACCATTTTAAGCTTCTCTCCTAAGCACATGGGTAACCAACTAGATTTATAGGAAAATTAAGCACCAGAGCACGAATTTGTTTCCTCCTCTTTCTGAGATCTACTTTCTTTATCCCTTACACCCCCCGCCTCCTCAGAATTCTAACAAAAAAAATAGCAATGTTTCATGGGTCTAAACTTCCCTTGCCCCACACCTAAGAGTTATAATTATACTGTAGCATCAATAAATAATTAAATTCCTAGTTATAAACTAATAACAAGTGGGAAAACCATTTCTCATGCGTGCCCTACATTATTATCCTTTATGTTACGGTATTTCTGAATAAGCTTTGTTTAAATCTCTCTCTCTCTCTCTCTCTCTCTCTCTCTCTCTCTCTCTCTCTCTCTCTCTCTCTCTCTCTCTCTCTCTGTGTGTGTGTGTGTGTGTGTCTCACCCTGCATGTTTGCTTTTGATTCCTAACTTTTGCATGACAAACACTCCTTTTAGTTTATTATTACATATAAGAAACTCCTGAATAAATGTCTAAAGACCTTTGCTCTGTCTCTTTGTTGTCAAGTTTTCATTCTTAAAATGGATAGGGAGAGAGAATAGATCCAGGAAAAAGATCACTGTACTTGTATTAGATTAATGTATGAAATAGTCACATTCACAGGGACCCAACAACACCATTATTTGCATTATCAATCAAACACAAATTTCAAAATATGTCATGCATTGCGTCCTGTTATAATGAGAATTCTCTTTACCATCTAAAGAAGAATTTGGCATGTATGACACAGCTAATCAAAGTGAAGATTAAATTATGATTAGGTGCACAACTGAGTGCAACATTCCTATGCTCGGCCATCCACCACCATTTTTGAAGCCTTGAGAATCATGCTGGTGAGTGGAGATTTGTACGCAAAAAACTCAAGGCATCAGTAAATGACACAGGCAATTAACGAACGCATGAACCATTCCATTCACCATTTTGCATTATATAAGCAGAGATTCTCTCCTTTCTATCTAATCTATTAATGCCTCCAATGCCTCCCAAGGGAAAAAAGAAATATGCTTCACAGCACCGCTCTCATCCCCACTACAAACCCTGTGTGTGGCGATTGGTGGTATGGTACATGGGGCCCATCTGTCACCCACATGACCCCCAGTGCAGGCACCAATTCCTGACTGCCATGGAGAACTGGAGCACTCAATGGATATTGGAGTGGTGCTGGGAAGCAGCACTACAGAAAAAATCTCCACAACACTAGGGAAAAAGCTAATGATATACATGTACACTGATTTTACTTTTAAAATAAAAATTGCTTTTCAGAAACTTGAATAGTACCTCAACAAAACAAGCAACTCAAATAGTACAGGAATACCTAGTGCAAAAATGCATAATTCCTTAATTTTGTATGCTGAGGTGCTATTGTAATTTATTCAATGAGAATGCCGACTAATTCAAAGAACACATTTTAAATATAATACTTACGATCATTATTTCTTCAAAAATAAGGTCTTAAATAGAATAAATAACAGATTTTGTTGCAATTCCATGTTGATCATCTTCTTACAAGTCATGATCATCACATGCATTGCACATGCATGCCTATTACTCTGTCAAGAAAACCTTAGATGTTGGAAACTTCACAATGGATGCAAGGTAGCTTCAAAAATTAGGTTCCAATTCTGAACCGCCTCAAAGGTTTCAACACCCTTCTTGCTTATATGACTCGTATGAGGTTCTATAGCCAATTTATTCCCACTTTGTATGATTTAAATATGGATAACTACAATCTTGCCAATGAAACAACACCAAACTAAATTGAAAAAAATTATTATTTAATAATGTATTCCAAAGCTTCTTACTTAGTCCTAGGTCCAATCATTTCAGTGGGATTCCACTTCCCCACATTTATATTACTTCCTGTGTGCAACTATGATAATACTACCTGGAAAAAAGTTCAACTCTTCAACAAGCATCAATATGAGACCATATACAGAATGAACTCTCAACTTCAACAAACTTCCTGCCTTCCATGTCAAATGAGAAAAGGTAAAAGATGTGTCACAAATGCACAGCTCAAAAGGTGAAGCTATTGACTAGAGGATCGGCCTAGGCTAATAAACCAATGCAGCACCCCTTTTATTAGTCAACCGGGACAATGACAATCTCCCCACTGCAATCGTATGAGACCCACATCACAGATTAGCACCTACTTGAGAAGGGGGGCGGGGGTGGGATGGTGCACCCATAGCCCAAGTCCTACTCAATCCTGCTATCCTCCAATGAGGGGCCCACATCAAGGTTCACCAACTATACCAACTAAGCAATTCAGGGCATGTCAAATCAAATTGATCGGTAACTAGCGCGGTTCGACCCTTCAGTTCAATCCATTTTTTTATACATATATAAAGTGGGCGATGGGTGAGTGGCCTCTCAAAGCTTCTCTTCAGCTCTCCCTCTCCCTTGATTCTTCTCTCTCTCTCTCTGATCTCTCTTGATGATCTATGTCAATGGATACCGACACCAATGCCCTCTCCCTCGATCAACGACACGGATGGTCTTTCCCTCGATCGACACCAATGACAACATCGATGTCCTCCTCCTCAATGTGGCATAGTTCTCAAGCCCTTGATTGACACCAACACCAATGTCATCACCCTTAATCAACACTAATGCCGATGCCTCTCCCTAGGTATGCCCCTCCTATCTCTTTCTCCCCTTCGTCTTCTCTCTCCCTCTCCCCTAGTTCTCCTTCCAGGGTTGGGGTTAGGGTTAGGATTATGGATTCTCCCTCTCCCCTCCTATTCTCCCAATCTTTCATTTTTGGTACACCTTGGCTCCATATTGTACATACCGGTTCAACAGGTCATCAGCCAGTATAAGCCCCAATACCAATCCAACGAACCTTGGTACACATGACTAATAAGGCTATGATGCACTTGGAGCTTAGCCCTGACAGAACTTGGCAAAGATTCATGGCCCAAAAGCTTAAGCTATTAACCAAAGAACCAGCCCAAGCTAATATATCCATGTGGCACCCCTTTTATTAGTTGATGTGGAATTATAACATATGGTAAGCTGCCAAGGACCACTATTGCTCCCGAAATACCCACATCATGAGTTTTTTATATATTTCCCATGCTCAAACCTAACTTCAATCATGAATTTTTGTACATCCAATGCTCAAGTCTCATGTTCTACAATAATAAGGTGGCAAATACAATTGACGAATTATATATTGTGGTCTCGAAGTCAAAAAATCCCTCAATAGAATCCTTCAATTGTATTTTATGATGAATAGTCGTACATCACAACCATTTAAAAGCAATTTATAACCAACAACTTAGTAAAACCCTTATAATCGTGAAGCTTAGCATGATATGATCATACTGAGTACCATTATAAGGTGCCCAAAAATATTTGTAGCCTATCTTCAACAAGTTTTGTGTCCCTTTTTTTTCTTTTTTTTTCTTTTTTTTTTTTTTTTTTTTTTTTGTGTGTGTGTGTGTGTGTGTGTGTGTGAGAGAGAGAGAGAGAGAGAGAGAGAGAGAGAGAGAAAGAGAGAGAGAGAGTTCATAGTTGTTTAAGAAAAGAGTTAAGTATCCTGTATCAAGTCTGTACCCATGAAGGGTAGGCACATTATGTGCACCATCCCTTATTGTGCCTAACTCAGGTACCCTAGTATGGAAACATGCATAGCAAAAATTCTCAGCTAGCACCCTAAGATAAACCACGTTTTCAATTTCTTTAGACATACACCTTTATTAATTGATTTACATTAGACTTTAAATATGTTATAAACAACCAAGCATAGTCTTTAACCAATCTGGAGAAATATAGGATCACGAAACACCATAGACATTTGTGTTAGCCAAACTTCAGATTGCTCACTCAGCTTGGCTTCTTAAATGGAAAGCAGTATTCAATCTTGAGAAGAACTCAACTTTATATGCTCAAGATTGGTTAATTTCTGAATGAAACAAGTTAGAACAAGTTTGTTGTCAAGCCAAGCCCAAGGTTCTAGTTAGTTTTGTTAGACTAGAGTGTTCAAGCTTGGCTCATTTACAAGTTGACCCTTTAAAATGAACTTTGAGCTTGGCTTGTTTCCTGATTAATTGACTCTGACCCTAAGCTATTCATGAACAATTTAATTCATTTAATACAAAAATGAACATTGCACAACTATTTTACAGATTAACAACAAAAAATAAGTTTTAACATCTGTTATGTTATAATGAGAACTCTTGGAGTCAGGCCATATGAAGCCCAGCTCTAAAGACTGAAGCCAACAGAGTTTCTTTTGTTTGTCCCACTTCTCTTATTTAATTTCAGCCAGATTTTATTTTCATTGCAAGTCCCATTCCAATGGAAGGGGATTCTAGAGTTGAACCAGCTAAACCCCTCTTCTGTCAAAAGGATGGGGAAATGGAACCATTTTCTAACTCCTCAATTTCCTCCTAAAAATCCACATATATTGGGAAAGGGGATGTGAGACGAAACACAATAATAGCCTCCCAAAAGAGAAAAAACAGCTGTTCAATATCCAAACTTTAGCTACACATGCATTCTACATGCCAATGATTAGTCCATGACATAATCTACACGGTGTATGCAGCACATGTTAGTAACATGAGAAGCTCACATGCTATGCTTTACCATGATTTTTAATTTTGTTGCTAAAGATAGTGACAATTTTTTATCATGATCATTGGGTTGTCCCAAATGTCACTTAATAAAAAGAAAAGATATAAAAGGAAGAGTTCCATACCATCTCAAGTAGAAAAGATGCTATTTAGGACCATAGATTACATGTTTAAAATAGCAATACCACTAGGTTTCACCATGTATCAATGCATATTGAAATGATGTAAAATAATAAATTGCCAATACACATCAGCATAGGCTGGGATGCAAAGTGCAGAGATAAGCAACCCTATACTGCGCTGATACTGTATGGTCTGCCCGTAGATATGTTAACTTCAATGTTCAACCCTTATGTTTAAAAGTCCACAAGCATAGAGGACATAACACCCCAAAAGCTAGCATCTCCTCTGGTAGATCTAGGTTTAAAGTCACAATCCCTCAGCCAATCATACCCCAATTGATATATGATAAATTTTATCCAATCAGGGTAAGTAACAAAACTTCTCATTTGTTGGAAAGATTCTCAAAGCGCTCATAGGTTTTTCAAAATTAAATTTTTTCCTATTATCACTCAAATGTGAATAAAACTACTACCCTCCTAGTAGGGTTGACACTTGAAATGTCCTGATGCAATATCAATGATAAAACGTCTAAATTATCCACTTGGTTTTTATATGCCATAGTTACTTGAATCAACGATGACAAGGACCTAATCTACGAACTGCTACAGTAAAACCAATACTAGAATGATAATTAGGGGAAAAGAAAAACTTGTCTCGCAATAAACAACTTCCAAGCCCTTATAAGTGCAAGGTGCACTGACATGAATCAAACCAAGATTGACCTAATCTGGACTCAACTGATCCTCAGAGTAAAGACAGGCAAGTCAGATGTGGTTCCCAAACTGAGGCTTGAACCGTGGCAAGAATCAACATAAGAAAATTAGAAATAAGGTGATTAAACCTAATCAAACATTATTAACTTTCAGAAAATTCGATCAATGACTAGGCCAGCATTTTGAAAATTAGAGTTGATTTGTGCGACCCACCTCCTCCTAAAACACCCCAACACCTGTCAAGTAATTGGGTTTGATGTGGATCTAAACACTTGTGTTCAGGTTTGGTTAAGATGAGTCCTTGCACCCGCAATGATACCTTGGTCCAACCTTAACACATCCAATCTGATGTCTCATCAGGGAAACACAAAGACATTTATAAGCCTCATACCAAGTGCTTGGACCAAAAAACTTTGACACCAGAAAATAATAACTATTATTAAACCCTGGAATTAACAATTAATCCAAACTAAATCCTGAAAGTATATCCCATCTAAAATTAAATTACTAAAATAATCATCCAAAAAACAGCTTCAGAAGCGGTCATCTATCATATAACATAAGCTATACGTAAAGAGTTAAATAGTTATATATTGACATTTCTTTTCTAAGTATGGCCTTAACATACTATAAGCTAGACTAAAGCCTACAAAGGAAACAATTTGTCTACAAAATGATTTTGAAAGTAATGAGAAAAAATAATCATTATTATCTATTTCTGCATCAGTTACTTAAAGCTGTAAATTCCCACTAGCTGCCAGACCGAATGTTCATTCATTAGCATTGCAATTTCCGTAAATAGAAAATAGAAATGATACTCTGGGATCTACAAAAGTGTCGCTACATGCCATCTTGAAATGTCAACTGTTATGACATTTGGTTTTTCGGTCGAGTCCATTTGATCTGAGTTCATCTGGCATGAATGAGATACAGCCAACATGTAGAATTTTTTTAACTTCAATAGATACATCCCAACAAATTCAGTTATATAACAGATTACTGAAGATCAAGGTCAGGACATTCATGTTCTAGCCAGATTCCACAATAACTGAACTAACCTAACGAACACATGGTTGCCTTGATATGTAAAAAACAACTATTACTATCACTTAACAATGTTGGCAACAATTCATTAACTTAAATAACTTCTTCTAAAAAGTAAATGCACAATAATGCCTACAAAACAGATCAGGATTGGAATTGAAAGGACATACTCGCACAGAAAAACCGGATGCAAACCACTTTTTGAATCGCCTACTTGTAATCTCCTATCGCTTTCTTCCCTAAACTTGTCAATGGCTAAAACTTCACAAGGACCACGTATTGAGCCAGCCATTATGGTTTTTTTATTATTTGAAGCATACACCTGCAACCAGAAATTCATATAGATGGTAAGCCTATGGATTATAAGTCACCACCCTTCAAAACCCTAACACCCCCAACAGCCTCCCCCCACCCCGTGGTGCAGTACAAGCGCACTCACAGAAAAGTTTGAAAATTCCGATTACACTAAACATGCAAAACTAGAAACATATCAAAAGATTCAAAGAAGGGTGTAATTCTTCTATGCAACAATGAGATGATCTATGAAAGAATGTTCCTTCAGAAGCTCAAGTAAAATAATAGCCATGCACATTACGTTAACTGTCGGAAGAAGTTTCTCTGGCATCGAAAGAAGGTTTTGACACATTTATAGCATCTACCAAATATTTGGAACTTTTAAGTTGCTAAAACACAGAGGCATGGCAGGAGGGACTTGATACTAGATGATCAAGACTGATAACAATGAAAATTATTTTACTTCCCAAGATAACATTTTTAAAAAGGGAATAACATCAAAGTATAATCATAACAATCTGGGTAAATCTTCAACTATACATAACTAATAAGTTCGCAAGATTTTTTGGAGTTCTTGCAAAACAATTGGGTTAATCATAAGCTTTTCAATGAATCACAAATTTAATAAATAAGCTTTTTGCAAACTAAATATTGATTGTTGATGAAATACTAATAACAATATATACTCGGAGATACATGGTCAATGACATTATTTGTTGTCATTATTATTCCTCGCCCAACTCATAAACGAGTTCATAAGTACATGAAACATCTAAATTGTGCACCATTCAATCGTTGGATTTGCAAGTATTTTAAACATTTATAACTATTTCTAAAATTTTGATGAATTTCCATACTCTTCATGTATTGCACATGTAGTTTTTCAGTGCCAAAATTGTAACTACACATCTTAGTAAGCATTGGGCTTTATTTTGTATTTTACTGGGAAACCTAAAATAATGATGGCAGGGAAGTAAATCTGAGTGAAGGTAAAGATGGTTTAAGGATTACTTTCACCATATGGAATTTGTCGATAGTATGCTATTCTTTTTAGAGAATTTCCATAAAATAAAAGATTTACACACAATGACTAGTTAGTTTATTTAACTTGCTCCAAAGTTTAAAATTAAAACAGGGCAATAGAGGTACTGGCATTTCATATGGATGCCAAGGAAGCGATAAGCTTTAAAATAAGTGCTGAATTGCAAATTTGACTTTAGTAGAACTTATATCAGGTTTCATCTATGTGTGCAGATTTTCCAAAAATCTATCTATTAAAAGCACAATAAAAATAAAAAGATATATCCGGTGGATCAATATTGCCTCTATTAACATTAGATAAATTAAAAAATAGAGTAAATTACCCTGACCCTTCTCGAGGTTTGGCGTAATTACATGATCCCATCCAACATTTTGGAAATATACACATAACCCCTTGGTCAAATATAAAAATCTAAAATTTGGAAAATAAAAAATTATCAAAATAAAAATAATATATATATAAGATATTTTAAGACTCCAATAGGTTAGATAGTGATGATGTTAGTAAGACCATTAGTTTATTTAACAGAAACATATTAGTAGGGGGGTTATGTGTCATGCATATAGCAAAGTTAAGTAGTAGAATGTATATTTCCAAAACATTGGGTGGGAATCTATAATTACCCCAAACTTCTGGGGAGGTCATCGTAATTTACTCTAAAAAATATTACCAGCTTCATATGATGTATTATTAATTCAAGGTTATGTTAGTACAATTGTCAATTGTGGAAGTTAAAGACCTAACAAATATTTTGAGATGTCAACTATACTAATTCCAGTTGTTTTTAAATTTTTCAAAAGCAATCAAGTGCTAAATTTGTCAGCTCAAAAAAGATAAGCTAACCCTATGTTTGGTTGAGGTCATGAGAGGAAGGATGGATGCCCCCATCCACTGTTTGGTTCAAAAAATCTTTACAAAGATGGATAAAAAGAAGGGATTGCCCATCCATCCAAGCCCACTAATTTACATCCTTCCAATTTGAGAAGATGCAAAGAAGGATGAATGGAGCATACAAGGGGTGAATTTCTATATGCACAAAATTATCCCTTGTTAACTTTTTCACAAAACCCTAACACTTCTTCACTTTTTCATTCATTTTATTTATATATATTTTTTATTTTACCTATACTATTTACCTTATACAATTAAATTTTATTACTCATTACTTTAATTTTAGCACCAAAATTACATAATTATAAGTAAATAATTAGAATTATCTTCTAGTTTTTATTTATATTCATTAATTTTAGTTAAACATTTACATAAAATTAATTAACTATTTAAATCAAATTATATATTAATTAGTTACTTATATAATTAATATAAATAAATTATTAATATATAACTATATAATTATTTATTAGATTAAATATTTATATATTTTTATATAATTATAAATTATAAAATTATAAGTTTATATATTGTTCTAGTTTTTAGTATAAATAAGTGTTATAATTGATAATAATAAGAATACTTTTTCATCGAGGGATAGTTTAGTAAAAATGCTATACAAATATCTTCTATTCTTCCCCTCATTCCTCCTATACCAAGTAGATGAGGGCATGATTTCCATCCATCCTTTCATATTTCACCAAACACATGAGAAGATAAATGGAAGACCATCCATCCTCTCTCTCTCATTCATCCTTTCTTCCCTATCCATCCTTCCTCCAATCCACCCTTCATACCAAACAAAGTATAAGAGTCTAAGACATATGAATTCTTAGTTACAGCTTTTAGAAGTTTCAACAATCAGGACATATTCTTAAAATTTAAGCCAGGAAAAACGGCACCTAATAATCCAACATCTCATCCAATTACTGGTTATGACCAGGACTGAATCCTGTAACTTAGTCCACTCAGAATTCAATTTCAGTTTCACAACAACAATATAGGATTACAATTCTCATGAAATGAGTTCGAACAAGCAAGATCCGAAAATAAAAAGGTCATTCGACAAGATAAAGAAAACCTTTGGATCAATATGGCAGAAATCTTTACTTCAAGAAACAGATTGAAGAGATTATGATGACCAACACCACAGACCATCAGTAGTGATAACTTCAGGAGAATTTACCTAATGTTGTGACTTTAGCAATTGTTGATGGCTCACCTCACTGTTTTCAGTGGTAGACGGTTGGCTAACAGTCTCTGCGAGGTCACTGGGGAAGTAATACAAATCTACGGTAGCACATTTTGACCCAGATTTATTATCCTCCCACAAAGACTAGCACACAGAAGAAAAATGCTAAGTCAGCATACAAATATAATATTAGGATTCACAAAGATAATATAACATTTTGTATAATGAAATAACAAAGGGGGAACAAGTATGTCACAGTATTTGCATAAAGATGAAAGACCGTATCATGATCCGAGTAAAGACTTGCCTGGAGCTTCGAAGGAACAAACTTCTGACAGTTGGAATCAATTAAAACATGATCTTGAAGCTTGTACAAAATACCATTAATGCGACAAGACTGGTAATACATCTTCTCATCTACAACTTGGAGAACATCACCAACCCAATCTACAGTATGCAAGTCCAGTAGCAAAGGCCTGCCATGATCTCTAGCTTCATCCCCATAATCTGGGGTTCCATTTGAAGTGGCCTGAGAACTGTCTCCATCATCTAACCTAGTTTTATTAATAGCCCTGTTTTCAGATGTTTCCCTTTTAATAAATGGTCTTTTAAGCTCATTGTCACCGGGCTTGCTGATTTCCTGCTGTGGAATTGCAGAAGCTTCAACATGGCTTGGCAACTTTACTCCACCAAATTGTAAGTCACCAGACAATTGAGACTGATTAGTGTTGTCAACAACAATTGCATATGGATGCTCAGAACAGGAGTTCTCTGGAACAGCCTTTGGCTGCAACATAGACTCAGATGTCGCTTTCATGTCACATGAAGATGATCCACTATTGTCATTGTGCCTATCATTACTTTCATTTTGTGTGCTCGAGATGATACAGACTGCTCCAGCATTTTCCCTATATGGGTTGGTGGAAGCCCCTTTAGACATCCCGTCCTCTCTTTTTATTCTAGCTGCAGGAGATTTAGACTGCACTTCTGCAATATTCATCTTTGAACCTGAAGCTGACTCAGCATGGCTCCCTCCCCTATTGGAAGGATGGGCAAGAGCTGCAAGACCAGAATTTCCATTGGCTATTGCTTTCTGTTGATTAACCTTCGAGTCTGTGTTTACTGTTTTCTTCTCTGAGGATGCTTGAGTAACACCTGCATTTGAAGCAACCTTTGATGGACCAACAGCTCTTGTAACCTTTCCATATTTAGGTGGCAAGGGTTTGCCATTGCTTGATATCAAGCATTTTGGGCAATGCCACTCAGCTTTAGGAATGCTTTTGTTACCATAAGACTGAAGGCATTTTAAGTGGGTTCCTTTCTCACAAGCATCACAGACAAGCAAACTTTCCAAATCACTGATAGAAATCTTGCATACTTGGCAATTTAGAGGCTTGGTCATGTACTCAGTTGATGGTGGAGTCCAACTAGGATGATCAGAACCCTTTTGGTGCAATATCTTCTGCACATTTTTAGCAATGTCATCATGGTTGGTAAAAGGAGGAGGTGAATGAACAAATGCTAAACCTGGTGGAGGCTGATGTGCAATACGCAGATTTCCTTGTCCAACTTCCATTGCAGAACTTCTTATTTCCTGATTTCTTATTGCTTGTGAATTTTGAATAGCATTACCTTCATGAATACCCTCAGACTTTACTGAACCATGATCTGGCAACTTATGTGCCCGGCCAACCTTTGTTACAGCAGCAGATGTTAATTGCATAGAACTTGTTGGGGTTTTATGTGGCATGCATTCGGCAGAAGTAGCTACATACAGAAATATGTAAAAGTCAATCAATTTATCTGCATAAATAAAAGAAACAATTGCCAGCAACAGAAAACAAGATGGCCTGATATTGAGGAACAAAAAGGGGAAATTTATGTTTTATGCTAAATTTCATCATATCTCAAAAAATGACAATGAACTAATTACTGCCTAAGGTGATTAACCTATTATTTCAGACTAACTCCAAAAATAATATGATTGAGTAAATAGTATGAAGCAATTCATGTAGTATCCAGGGTCTGCCCGACAAGCAGACAAGCAACTTCAAAGACTCCCAACAGAATCATTCCATAGCACAGAAAGCATCCAAACTAAATAAAAGGTGAATGGGCATACCCATCTTAAAATGTTCAAATCATGTTAACCTTCTAGCCTAGAAGTTGTCATGATTTACAAACTAGATACTTACAAAAGCAAGCCATCTGACAGCATCAGGCAGTAGTCCACAAAGATATCTTGATGCTCACTAACATAATGTCTGAAAATCCATATTCTCTTCATACTAATTTTTTTAGGAATTTAATCATCTTGTAAAACATCAGAGTTACACGTATTTGTAAAATGCACCACACTATAAACAACAAACAGAAGAGGACATGGAACGAGAAGATTGCTAAAGCATACCTTGAGCTTGTGTTTGATAAGTTGGCCCATTTAGTCGTGCATCCAACCTGAGGCATCCTGGTTCTGCATGAGGCAGTGTTAATGAAGGAGAATCCCTTTGGTGTGGATTGGATGTTGATTTTATGGGAGTGACTGCTGCATGTGTCTCATTGATTTGTGGCTTCTTTGAAGAGGAGATAGCAGAAGCTAGTGTAGGAACATGTGATACAGGTGAAGCACTCTGATAGCCTCCAGCAGGCAGCGCCACTGTGATTGGTTTCTCTGGTACAAACCTCGAGGCTCCATGGAACAAAGTTCCATGGGATTCAACATTTGCACCAAAGCTGGCTGGAAAATGATGAGATGAATAAACTGCTGAATGTGTGGCAACTTCCTTGGATTCCTCCATCTATAAAAAATAAAACCATATGCATGAGGTACACCATCAGATGTGTATTTCCATATAACAAAACTCTATGAAATTCAAACATTTCATGATGACAACATCAACAATCCACTAGAGCATTAGAACCACAGTCACTGGAAGCCAAGTTCAGTAATTACCATGCAACTAGGCATTTGCCAAGAAAACTGTTAGAGAAACAGTTTCATTTAGTTTTTTCCCCAGATAGTGTTGAAGATCAAAACAACACAGAAACACCTAGACAACTGCTAATACTTTCCCTTTAGTTTCACAAAGCTGCAAATGCGTTTCCCACATAAACCATCATTCCCTCTTATAATTTTGGAAGCATTTTGTGAAAATCATCACAAGCTAAAAAAATATAAAGTTAACAAATTCAGAACAAAACACCTTGCTTTGAGTATAGAAAATAATCACGTCAATGCTAGAAATATGTGATAACAACTCGGCATTGCCCTACCAATAGATATTTGAATAAGGATGCCTTTTGACCATTGATGTATCTCACCAAAGAAATACAAACATGCACCCCTAAAATCCCTGGATATACAATGCTCAAAAAGAAAATGTGTAGCCAGGAGAGCATAATGGAACATAAGGATATTGACACAAACCCTATAATTCTATGCATCAATAGCTACACAATGAAAAGATGCAGCTCATAGCAGTTTTGTCGCATAGAAGTGAATTGATTAAATGTTATGCACAACTGAAAAAAACTATAGTAGGCACATTACTAAAGAAGAACCATGGACCATAGCTGCATCACCAGGTTTAATCTAAAAATGCATTATTAAAAACATAAACATGAATAGCAGTCAGCCCACCAAGCAAGTTAAACGGGCAACCCACTTAAAGATCATCAAAAAAAGAATATTTATTTCATTATGTAAGTTATAATTATGATTATTTGTTGCATAGAAGAGGTAACAGATTATATCACAAAACCACTAATTTTACATTCATATGACAAATGACCATCTAACATCCACTAAAATAAGTGGCAACTCCACAAATAGAGCAACACTTCTCGAGATCTTTCCACAAAAATAACAAGATTAGAGCGATAGTGTCACCAAAAGACCCTCAAAGAAAATCAATGCAGCTTCAACAGAATACATAAACATGCCCATAAAAAGAAAATCAACCAAATTCCATAAAATGTATGCAATTGAGAAAGCCAAAAAACCAATAAAAAATAGGGAAAAATTAATGGAAAAATTAAGGGCAGACCTTTCTTTTAGTGAGCAAGACCTTCTCGGCAATGGACATCTTGGGAGGCCGGCACCCCATCATGTGATCCTTGGACCGATCGAGCCCGAGATCATCGACCACAACCCTAACCGCCTCCCTGGAGAACAGATCCTTGGGCTTCACGTGTTCGCACATCCCCACGAGCTTCTCCCACGCCTCCGCCACCAGAGCCTTCTCCGCTGCTGTCGGCTCCCGGCCGCCCCGCATCTCCCCCATCGCCGCCAACATCATCACAATCCCTGCGACTCTCTTCAAGTCCCCGGTGTCGGCGCCTTCTCTCACCCGCTTCTTAGTCGCCGGCGCCGCGGCCTGGGCCGCGTGGGGGGAGCCGGCCTCGGTACTGCCCTCGTCTCCCATCTCCGGCGCAGGGGGGCCGTCTGATGTCCGATCCGGGAGGCTCGGGGAGAAGGAGGAGGGGACCTGCGAGAAAGAGAGAGATCGGAAGGCATGAGATGGGGGAGAGAGAAAACCCTAGGGAAAGATGGAGAGGGGGGAGAATCGAACGAGAGCGGGGGGGAGGGTAGAGAGGGTTTAAATACTTATTTGGCGGGTAATTGGTGGAGCTTTAGAGCGGGTTATGAGACGGGGCGAGGGCTTATTGTTGAGTTGAGGTGGCGGTGAGAGTTGGGGGAAGTTTGGGAGCAGGCGAGAAGAGAGAGAAAGGGGGCAAAAATAGGACAGGGTAGAGAGAGGAGTCCTTTTTTCGTTTTATTTTTTCCGGGTCGCGACTCGGGTGTAAAAGAGGCGAGGAGCGACCAGAGTCGACGAGGTAACGAGAGTTGAGTTTGGTAGGGCGAGATCTGTGGGTACAGAACTCTGAATTTGACGGGTAGAAAGATGACAGGTGTCCCATCTTGATTCTTCTATCCGGTTTTCCTCGTGCGCTCTCTTCTTCGGTACTGCCCCTACTGCCTGTTTGGTGAGAAAGACCGCATAGTCCACCATCGCACGGTTTCATTAGTAAAATAGTAACAATAGAGAATACAACAAAGGTAACAAGCTGCCCAAAGCGCAACAAACTAAGCCATCTTTTAGAAGTAATGCAGAAGAAGTGATAATCATAAATAAAAGTGTAATATAATGATCGGATCTTGACGGTGAGACAGCCTAAGAAGTTTGAGGGGTGTCACAGGATTTGAAAGATTATGCTACATTGCTAATACGATTGTACATGTTTTAGAAGTCTTGCATGGTGTGTGGAAGGGAGGATGGAGCTATGTGTGTGCTATATTTGCAAATGCAATTATATAATCACAAGCACAAAAAAATATTTTAGTTGATCAGTGGGGGAGTTTGATGTATATCAAAATGATAAATATTTAATATTACAAAGAATATTGGTTTCCATAATTTAGTGCTAGTCGTTATCATGGTATCAAAGATGTTATTAGATAGATCTTTCTATGATTTTTTATGAAGTAAATATGCATTCAATTCATACGAGGCCTAGAATTTAAGGAGTATTTTTGTCGATCATCCATTAAAGATCGCTGCTCGATTTATCTAAAATGTGGCAATTGGATTGATGCCAGATATGACCAAATATGGTGAGAAAGATGATGTTGGTTGAGTGCTATTTGTGCTCAGCCAATCACCAATTTGCACATCATCTGATGAATCAATTTATAACGAATAAAGGGTGATCTATAGCATCTTCCAAATTTAAATGGAAAAGAACATGGTTCGTATGGCATCTGGCATATACTACATGTAGGCTGAAGGTTCGAGTTTTTAGTTTGGACGATTTTGTATGATATAATTACACTTTGTCATCAAGGTGTGATGTATCTTTAATCTATAAATGAGTCATGAACTATAATAAGAGACATATATTATGGTATGGGATTGGCTTAAAGTGCACAAGACATTATGGAGGTCATATATAACAACATTCTATTTTTGTTGGTCACCATTCAAGGTTTAACCACTATTTTGGACAGAGGCTAATGAGTTAGCTTGATCCTTTGAATGCAATCACATGTTATAATACTTCTATTATGTAGGAAAATTTGCTTGATGTCGGCAAATTTGAACATCTTCATTCATATTTTAAATCTGGATTTTCTAGCATAGTACCTGATCAATGATGAATATGATTGTCAATTCGAGCATCTGGATGAAAACATTAGGGGTCCAGCATGCTTTCCTTGGGTCGATAGAATATTATGAGGTTGCCTAGAAGAATCTATGTACATACGGTGGAACTAATTTTCTCATGACCAAAAATTGCAATCACACACACCATGTTATGAAATGTTGAGACAGTAAGGCTTGTGGAAGAATTTTTATGGCTAGAAATTCACAGGAAGATCTTTGACCCCATGGAAAAAAAAAACTTTAAAAAATGCTAGAAGATTTCTAAGCAGCATGAGGGTTCCAGTGTTGCTTAGTACTAATCATCAAGAAGAAGAATCTACTCCCCAATTAAATTACAAAATGGCTCCTGTTGACGCAGAAACTAATCGTCGCCGGAGTTCGTCGGAGTTGAGACCGATGAAGTCGCCACCGGGGACCTGCAAAATAAAGTTTCGTCCGAAGCCGGTGGGGAGGTGGCTCCGACAAGACCCTCCGACGCTCAAGTTAGTTCCGACCAACAGGAATGGAGTGCTCGGTAGAGTATAGAGGAAGAGAAAAAGATTTTCAAAACCTAGCGTCAGGGTATCCGGAGGGTCCTTTTTATAGAAGCTTGTTGTCACCGCCTTGGTTAATGAGCATTGTAACTGTCCTGATCAATGCCGATCGTTATTGCCGATAAATGCCGATCGTTATTGCCGATTGTTATTGTCGTGTAACCGTAGCGAGATCGCCTGCAGAAATCCATCATAAGGAGTTCGGCCATTGAGAAGCTCGTCCACTGAAGAAGTCTGTAGGAAGTCCGGCTTTCGTAGAAGCTCGGCCGCTGGAGGGTTCCGTAAGGAGTTCAGCTTCCTTAGAAGCTCGGCCAGAGAGGAAGCTTTGGGGGGAGTTCAGCTCCCGCAGGCGCCTGGCTGTAACGACGTGGAGACAGTTCAGCTTTTGTAGGAGTCTGATTGAAGCTCGACGATTGAGCAATCAGAAGTAGTTCGATAGCTAAGTAGTTCGGCCCGCTGCCGACTGCTGAGGAGTTCAGGCGCTGATTGTCCGAAGGAGCTCGACCGGCTGAAAGAATGGTCGCTTGAGAAGTTCGGTCGCTGGGAGTATGAAGCTCGGTTGCTTGAGAGTTTGATCGGTTAAAGAACTTCGGTTGAGGCCCGACCGCTGAGAAATTCGATCGAATGTAGGAGTTCGGCTAAAATACATCCGCTGAAGCTCTTCCGTGGCTATTGACCGCATCAGATTGAGCACCGAACTTGACTTTGGCAGAAACGAAATTTATCCCCAACAGCTCCCATTAGATGGAATCATCTAAGGAGTGGCTTGCCGCACCATTAATTCCTCTTAAATGGTGAATACTTTTAAAGAGGATACTTTTAGGACTTATAAGAGATTTATTTATCTATATATCATTTCCTTCGAATTTTCAGATTTCTGTTCATCTCCGTAGTTATTATGCCATGATATCCATTGGAGTAGATACGTAGCAACCATTACATACATGTGAATCCCTCTCCAAAAGAAAAAGAATGACTAATTCCCCCAAAAGTCCCAAAGTATTTTTTTTTTTTTTTCATAAAGTATAAATAGAATTTCCTATTTATCTATTATAAAACCCCAATGCGCATAGACATATATGCATTAGACTCCAACTGAAAATCCAGGAATTGAATAAAACTGATCCTTTTAACCAAGCAGTAGAGAAACACTCATCAATTCAAGTCCGATAAAGGGCTCTTTACCCTAAACCCAAGACCGAGTCTTTGTTCTTCAGCAGAACAGTGATATTTTTTTTCTAAAAGAATAGAAAAGGTAACCACAGAAACAAGGTAACCCCCCCACGCCCGACAACAACAACAAATAAAAAGGGGAAAGGGTGCAATGTTGTTTCCACATAAAATTTTTACTATGAATATTTCTGCTGGGACGGGGAAAAAATTGCCCACATGCTTCCAGCCATCTTGAGCCAGCGCCAGGGCAGCCCCGACTGTGTGCACAGCAAGCAACGACTGTTTAGACCACCACCGTTAAATTACGTACATAGTGATGTTAACAGTCGCGGCTTGTACAGATACAACAACAAAAGGTTCAGAATACTGAATTAGTAGTGTAATATCAGATGTACATTGAATTAGTCATGGAAAATTACAGTAAACTTTTATACTGAATGCGTACATGGTTATATACTACGAGTAATTTGATTTAAAGCCTTCTGTGAGAGCAACAACCTTTGGAGATAGCTTTGGTTGCAGCTTTGATATGGCTTGGCGGATATCCTGAAAATATTAAAATGGTCATTTACTTAAGGTGGCGAAAGGGTGATAAAAGGGTTAGGAAACAGTAGCCCACCTCAAGGTTATATCTGGAAGAGAAGTGGGTAAGTAGGACAGCCTTGTTGCGAAACCATTGAGCGTGCTCCATAATCTACAAAATATGCATCATTTTTTTTCTCAGAACATGAAAAAATAAATCATTGGTGAAACTTATCGGCCATTCATAAAAGAAATGCAGAAGCTTATAGAACTCCCTGATAGAACTACACAGATGAAACTACCGAAAATGCCCTTGGGTTAATTTTGGTTTCTGCCTTTTTTGGGTAGAATTGGTTTCTGCCTTTATTGTCACCCGGAAAGAAAAATGAACAAAGTGATAACTGGTTACCTCAAAGAAATGCATGTGACCATGTTCCCGTGCACGTTCGATGTCATTTTCTTCGTCTAGGAAAGTTGCCTGTCAAAACAATAATGAATTCACAATGAGGTTTATCTTTCAAATTTTAACTGTAGTACCTTGGAAATCCAATGAAAATGATATTCTCCAACTATTTCCACTTGGCCAAAAATCACATTTTGTTTAGCTTTCAATGGAATTGTTCATCCCCCACATCTGAGAAAGGGAGTGGAACGCAACTTGCAAGACCAGCAGGGAAAATAGGTTCAACAACTAGTGGTCCAACATTTTGCTACTTATATGCATATTGTATGATATTAAATCTTCTTTAAGAAGTTGAACCATGCAATAAGCAGTGTTAAAGTGCTAGCGTGGCAACAAGATGCAAAGGTGTTAAATGTCCGATAAGGTATGCATGGCCTGTACATGTTGAACGATATCGTAGTTTTTCTTGGTTGAAAATTTTGGGTAATCATGCATTCATCATTATAAAATGCAGTAGCATCTCTTGCACACTGGCCTTCCCTGAGATGAAAACTCCAACTGCATATAAGGAGACTTATTTCAAGCACTCATGCAATAAACTTCACCATAAGCAAATGAGCAGTAAGAGAACAAAAGAAGAGCAATACCTCTGTGATAAGAATTTTTGCTCTCAGAGCATCTGCATTTTGTGGTTCATGAATGAAATCAGACATTGTCTCTCCTGAATAGGCAACCTCTGGAGATAATATCGTGTCTGTAATCTAATCAACAAACTTCGACTGAATCTTTGCACAGAGAATAAGCTCAGAAATTATTTTGTCATCAAGGCAGGCAGAATAGCAAACCTCGACACCAGAGAGCTTCAACTTCTTGATTTGAGTGCCCTTCAAATGGGCATACTGTTTTCTCAGTTTTTTTCTCACTGAATAAATGACATAGCCCTGGATCACATCGGGAAACCACATGAAACAAGATTTAGAACAGCCCTTCTGAACAATAATTGATAAAATAAAGAACCATACTGGTTTTTTTCAGAGAAAGTGGATTGCCTTCAGTGGATTTATTGAAGCCTACCTGGCTGGCTATAACATGGTGAGTTCTGAATGGCCTGACAACAACGTCATTACGTATTTCATAGGTCTCCCCTGAAGGTACAATATCATATACAATAAGAAACTAGCATACACGTAAGGAGGAACTAGTAAAAAAAAAAATGCATACCCACATCAAGTGCAACTAACTCAAGTT
The DNA here is from genome assembly GCA_006176705.1 of Cocos nucifera. Lineage (NCBI taxonomy): Eukaryota > Viridiplantae > Streptophyta > Magnoliopsida > Arecales > Arecaceae > Cocos > Cocos nucifera. The sequence goes on from QRFJ01004839.1 coordinate 130,709, forward strand.
CAAGTTCAGTTTGACTCATGGTCCGGTGAATTTCAAGTAGTTTCTCCACTTCCTCTTTAATGCATGGTGGCACAAATACTGTTGGAGGTTTTAAACTGTATAAGCCACGAGTTGCTAAATACAGTGGAAGACCCCCCTGTAATCATCCCAAAACCAAATAAGTCTGTCAATTCAGTGACTGCACAAGCTGGAAAGGATAAAAGATAGATAAAAAATATTTTTTCAACTAATCAGCAACTGAAATATGTTAAAATATGGTTCAGAGGTCCATCTCAATCCATATGATCATCAAATATTTCAAATGGTATCGCGTCCTCTGTTCATGTTGCAAGGTGCACTGGCCTGGCTTGCTGCTTTTCTCAAATAAAAGGCTTTTATGTAGTGAAAAGTTTAATAAGATGTTTCCTGCATATAGATATCATAACTACATGTCATCAACAAAAAGAAAGCTATATACATAAGGCTGGAAATGAGCCCGGCAGCCCAATGCCCATCAGGCCAGGCTAGATTTGGGTCAAAACTAGGAATTTATGCAAACAAAACAAGGGAGGAATGTAGACAACAATACTAATAAGAAATTTTAGTTGATAATCACAATAAATGGGAGAAAAATGTAGCCAAGTCTCATAACAAGTATCTTGACTAAGGCCTTTTAACAGACTTTCCAACTTGGGAGAAGAAATCTATCAAAGCATATAGTTAATTTAACGGAACTCCTCGGGATTAAATCAACAAGCCTAGCATTTCTAAAGATCATGAGCAAAATACCAGAAGGAAGAGCATATCTGCAGGTTCATCACCAAAAGAATATGAAATGAGTTGAAATCATTTGAGATAGGCTCACAATGAGACAGGCTCACAGTGACTATGTTAGGAGGATATCTTGGCAGAGTTCAAGGGTCTGCAAGAATGCAGAGAGAGAGAGATTCAGATTGAAGCACGGGAAATGGTTCAGAGACATTTTGAGCAAAATAGTACCCAGCACAAGAGTTTTGCTAAGGACGATGCTTTCCAAGCATCATCCTTCTTTCAATTTTTGTTTTCCAAAAATTACTATGCTTTTCTCTTTCCAACATTCCAAAAAAAAAAAAAATTGCATGAGGATATTTGCCCCATAAGCTCCACCTCTCCAATCAATGGTAGCAAGGAATTGCACCATATAGACCAAGTAAAATCAGACAGATAAGTAACGCTACCTTGAGCATGATAGAAGGTCCATTTCTCACAACTGTGGATTATTCTGTTAATTTACCTTTTTACAGTCAGAATCTAACCCAAAGTTCTGGCTGTCTAGTCCAACGATTGGAATGTTGGAGAGTACTTCTATCCAAATGTTAGAAACACCAATTGTTACATTTATTTATTTATTTATTTTGTTATTACAATGACAAAAGTGATAGCTTAGGGGCCTATAAATAAGAGTCATACACCATGAACAGCATTATCCTCTGCAAAAAAAACCATTAAAAAAAAAAAAAAGAGATGATACAACTAATGTTTTCATGATCTCAAATAAGGTGTATTCCAATAATCTGAACAAGAAGAGAAGGCTCAAAGATGGGGGGAACAAAGCTGGACCTAGCATTAAGCCTTTTATATCCTAATGGGAATTGATTACCATTGTGCAAAAGAAAGGATTTTTTGGAATGCAATGTTAACATACTAGAATGATTCTTTCTAACCAGCTGTACAGCACCATTTGCTCAGGACAATCTGTCAATGTCAATAAAGTATGTCTTCTTCCCATTCTAGAGAGAGAAAAAAATGCACCTATTGAATTTTCTTAACAAGGAACTCATGGCACGTTCTGCTTTGATCTTCCATCCCCCATTTTCCAATTACTGTACAATAACCTCATCAAAAAAATGTAAGGAATGCTCAATAATGTATCGTGCTGCCTGAATCAGTGGATTTTCGTAGGCAGTGGCCACAACATAGAACATGGAGATCAAGGACCAAAAATGAACACAAAGGATACAAAGTTCCAACTTATCATGTCCTTTTACCTTGGCTAACTGCTAGACATATATGATTATTGTGGTAAAATTATCTCATAGTTTGCGAGAAATCCTTTTATTTATTCCTTACTTTCTTTTAAATTTACCTATATATTTAGTTCGGAATTCCACTAAATATATATTTGTCACTCTTCCAATTCAAAAAGAAAAACAAATAAAACTACAAATACCACATCTTCCCTAACCGTGTTCTTGCAATCTAACAACTGGAAAATTTTCACACAGAAAAAGGCTAGGGGCTCACGATGTGATCGATATGAGCATGGGTGATGAAGAGGAAGTCCTGATGGACAGCCCTTGGAGGGCAGCGCCCGATGTCGAAGGCGGCGTTGAGGCTGGGGACCACCACGCACGTCTCATGCCCTCCCACGGAGACCCCCTCAATGAAGTAGCCCTCTACATCCACGCCCTTACGACGGACCTCCGCCCTCGCCCGCCGGTACTCCTCCTCCTCCGCCATGGCCCGGTCTATCACCGATAGGAACCCCGGCTTCTTCGCCGCGAGCGCGCGGCACCGTTCGCCGGATCCGCCGGAGGCGGCGGCGGTTAGTGGGGGCGGTCGGAGAGCGAAGGAGAAGGGAGGATCGAATTGGGAGTGGTGGGAGGGGAGGAGAGAAGGGAAGGGGGTGGTGGAAGTGGAGAGGTTCGGAAGAGATATCGGCATTTGAAATTCTTCTTTCTTCTACGAAGGGCTGGGCGTCCTAAATAGAGAGAGATTATGGAGAGAGATTTCAGCCATGGATAACGCGAGAATTAAGATTTCAGCCATGGATAACGCGAGAATTAGGAGATTAGGGTTTAGGGTTCAGGGTTCAGGAGCGGGCGGTGATAATCTGAGAACTAACGAGAGAGCTGCAGATAAACGCCCAAAAGATAACTAGCCGTAGCGTTTGGAAGGCATCGGACCGGATCCGATCGGGTTTGGGACAACTAGGAAAAAGAAAGGCAAAAATTTTAATAACAAAATAAAAATAAAAATAAAAAAATAAAAAACTCCGCCCCGATCCATTTAAGATCGCTGGTACTTTGGACGCGCATTGCACTTATTTTTTTAAAAAAAGGACGATATTGTTTGGTTACGTGGTAGAGGGAACGGTAAGCTGGCATCGGAGAAGCACCCCTACGTTATCTATAACACCGTACTATATATTTTTAAAAAATCCATATCGAATTTATTTATTTTTATATAAATTCATATTTACATGTTAACGAGATATCTAGGATGTAGTTAGGTCTCCAATGAATGAGACAGTGAAAAAAAATAAATAAATAAATAATCATAAAAAATTATAACATTACAAATACTGAGCATATTATGCTTTATATTTTTTTTTTCATTATTTTTATTTGTTCTTCCAACCACAAGTTGTGCAGGTACTTGAATCATCTGAGCCAATACTGGACTTACCGTGGCTCGTCAAATCATAGAGCCTAACCCATAACAGACATTGCAATCAAACTAGTCCAGACTAACTCATACCTCATCATTAAAAAATTCCCATTCCAATCTATATCCAGAAAAAATGGTAGGTTTGAGCCAAAAATGCCATTCTCGCGTCCAAAATTTTGACTTCGCTAAACGTTCTTCACTGCATTCATAAAAAGTTGGTATTGCAAGAATTATTGATAAAATAAATATAAAAATATTATTTAATATTATTTTTATTTTTATTTTAAAAAATAAAAAATATTTTTATTATTAAATTTTAAAATATAAATATATTTTTTATAATTAATTTTTTAAAAATAAATATGATGATGATGATAATAATAATGAAGAAAGCCGAGATGGTTATAATATTAATAGCAAAGTTGACAGCAATATAATATAAATGGTAATAATGACAGCACTAATATATCAAATAATAAGATGGTGATGATAGCGTCCATAGCAGTAGCAATCATTATGGTGGGCAAGATCAATGCTATTGCCAATTTAAATGCCAAAAAAGAGGAAGGGATTAGCAACATGTCAAAGAAAATTAGGGTGAGTTGAAGGTTTTCTTGAGGGATCCGGAGGAAGCAAGATGCTTCCAAGTAGTTGTTTTTCTGGTAGCATCCAATGAGTTGTTGAAGTTGAGCAAACAGTTGGAGAAATGTCTGAGGAGGAATGGGAACTGATGGGTGGGTGATTGGAACCAGTTGGAGAAAGAGAGAAATGAATCAAAAGCTGAGAAATAGAAAGGCCAATAACTTGGGAAGAGTATAAAGCAAAAGAGGTTTCCACGTACTCCCCAACATCGTGTAATATATAATTGTGGTTTCCACGACATATGCTTGACGCGCTGCCTCAGATAGACCAAGAGTTGGCTGGCGCATATGCTTTTAATCATTCATTTTCATGTTTTTGCTGCAGCCTCCGCATTAGTTTGCCAGTTTTTTATTTATTTTCGTAAATGCATTCCAAGGCCCCATTTGTACACAAGACCTCAAAAATCTAGAAACAACTGAGACCTAACAACACGAGTTCCATCTTCTGCTTGATCCTCTTGTAGATTCAGAAATATTTCAATGGATTTTAGTGGAAGAGATACCATAAATTCAATTTTCACCGCAAACAAGAGATACTGCATCACCTTAGCATGACCTGCGCTATCTTGTCTGTAGTTCTTTATAAACCTCCAGCAACCAGAAAACTAAGTGTTCAATATCTCACAGCCGATGGCACATAAAAAAAAAAAAAAAACCTCCATGGATTTCATGACATGCATAATATCTTCAAATGAATGGTTTAAATTTAGAGTTGCTTTGGTTTTCCACATCAATAAGATGTTTATAATTAAATGCAGATTTTCACACAAATCAATCATAAGAAGTCATGTATTGTCTGAAAATTGAAAGGATTTGCTTACAGAATTCACTAAACCATGAATGCCAACAAAGCAATTGGACTATTATTTCAAGTATTTTGAAACCAGTACTAGAACCAAAGAACATCATATTATACTGTACATAGGTACATATTTTGGAAGATATAGAGTGACTTCCCAAAAGAATTTCTAATATGCATGATCCTGATTGGTATAAATCCCAGCTCATGGGCCACCACTTCCAGAATCCCAGCATTATATCTGTATGTTGCATTCATCATCCAAATATATATTGCTTTTCCCATTTCTGTGCTATGAATGCTAGAAAGAAGAGTGCACAACACCACCGAAATTGGCGTACGCAACATCAGAACATACAACCATATTTGAACTGGAGGTGAATATGTATGCATTTTGGAGTGTAAATCCATGGATAATTGGCAAAGGAAAACCTTGCTTGAGATGCATATTGACATATGGCACAAATACAGTGTTCAAGAAGACCCTCATGACCCCCTGCTTGAATGTTAAGATTGCATGAGAATCAGGCCTATAGTTACCATGCATTTGTATCACAAAAAATCAAACAAACAAGAATTCCACAAGAAATGGATGATAGTGCAACTATATTTTTTCATTAAGTTAGTGATAAAGAAATACTAGCATAATCATTAATTTAGGTGAATAGCAGCAACCACAAATAACCAAGAACCATCTAAATGAGCACAAAACACTGCAAATTGATAGGTCTAATAGTTCGCCCAATATTCTTTCTCAGTAATAAAAACTTTATCTCTTGTTACCAGGAATTTGCATGTATGTGTTTCTCCCTCTTTGTACTGTAGACATGTAATTAATCCTGACAACTGAAGATTTTACAGTGGTCTTTCCACCCAATTAACTTTTTTCGTTGATGCAACACTAATACTGCCTTAGGGTTTGGGGGGTTAAGGATAATTGGGAAAGAGATACCCCCCTGTTGTGTAGCCCGTTGCTTATGGGCCCTTTCTATTGAAGAAAAAAAAAAAGAAAGAAAATGAAAGAAAGAAAAAATTACTAAATATTCCTAGGGTTATATGCAAAAATTACTAAATAAATAAAAATTAGAAACATGAACATATTGAAACAATCAAATATTCCTAGGGTTATATGCAAAATTATCATTTCATTGTAACATACCAAGATTCTTGTCAAACAGATTGTTAACTTACCACTAGACCTCAAAGCTTGAGCTAATAGGGAATGGTCAACAATGTATATCAGGCTTAACAATCCCCCCCGCCCCCCACATGCAGCCCAGACCATGCATGTAGAGGAATAGTTGAGTCAAGACAAGTCAGAATCAAGGTAACTTATAGCCAGGGAGAATTAAACAAACAATTGAATTGGAAAGGATTTGAACTCATGAACTCCAACAAATCTGAACTCTGGTACCATGTTAACTTACTAATAGACCCAAAAGCTTAAGCAAATATGGAATGGGTCACCAATGTATATTAGGCTTAAAATAAATCAACAAATGGAGAGTTCCTTATATATGCGTCACTCAATTAAAAGGCCTACTTTTCAAGCTTGCAGAATGTTAGCAAGGAACTATATGATGCAGGAAAGAAATTCGTGATTAGATCATAATTACAAAACAATCCACCTTAGAGTGCCAGAAGTGGGGGCAAAATGCTTTACAACTATAAGCTATGATACCTGAATTAGATACATATGGAAGTTTCCGACCTTACTCCACTTCAAGTTCAGGGTGAAATCATCTAATTCAGCTCTACCAGTTAGATTGTTTCCTGATATGTCCACAACCCCTGAAACAGAAACTACCTGCAGAAACAAGTGCCAACCATACAGGCCAATATAGGAGAAAGCAATCACTTATTGAACTATGAAATGCTCAATTATGTTCCAGCAAGATGCTCAAGAAAGCATGTAACTCAAGAATTCCTCTAAGTAGTAACCTCAACTAACACTGTTAGTACAAAATCCCTTGCTGAGATCTAAGCAACCCAATCACATCAGGAAAAAAAAAATGCAATGTCAAAAACAGCGCAGCTTTATCTTGAATCAAGTAATAAAAGAAGTCATTTGCCAAAGCAACCATGATGAAACTTGAATGTATTTTATACATGGGTAGTTTGAAGTCAAGTATTGATTATAGATTTTCTCCAAACAGGATTTTATCCATGTCACTCTATGGTTGTATTTGGCATACAGCTTTTGAGATTGCTTTTGGAATAACTTTAGCTTATTTAAGCTACTTAGTGTTTGATAAAGATAGCTTATGGTCCATAAGCTAGCTTTTATTGATAGCTCCCTTGCCCAAGGATTCAAAATTAAAAGCTAGCAGTATATTTTTTTTAATTTTTAAATTTATCCTTTATTTTTTTCTAAAATTACTCATTTACTTAGCATTTAAGCTTCCTCCTCTCTTCTCTATTCTTTAAAATCTATCTATAAAAATCATGCTATGAACAACCATACATTCCATTAATTCTTAATTCAAACTTAAAAAATATCACATGATTTTTATTTTTATTACTTTATAATTTATTTATTTTATAATTTAGTAAAGTTCATTTTTATTACATCTATTATATTTAATTGAACTAAATATTTGAAATAATATTAAAAATAAATAAAATGAGGTTATGTTCTTTTGTGTCATTTTGTACATGATAGCTTACAGCTAATTTCTATCAAATACTTAAGACTAACAAAGCTACAGCTTAGCCACAGCTACAGCTACAATTACATGCCAAACATAGCCTATAAATTTTTGGTTGTTCTATTAATGAAAAATCATGCAATCTTCCTTGAAAATTATTATAGTCAAAACCGTGGGAGGACCATAGTGGCAAATGCTATGGAATGTTGTAAGCAGACCATCTCAGTAGTTATTTGCTTTTTGATCATTTGTTCTAGCTAGTTGACTAAGGTATTTGCAACTCCTAGGCCATCTATTGAAACTATGATAAAAGAAAATTTACTTTACCAGAATTTATAAACTCATAGCCAATAGGACTTGGGTCCTTCAGCTGGCATCCCTCTCCTTAGCGCAAGCACCGGGGAGAGGTTTCACGTTCCAATCCAAAAGGCGATATTCCCACCATGTATCTCTCAAAAGGAAAAGGAGGGACAAAGATCTATTTGATCACAATAATCTAATGGTATTCACTACTACTTAGTTTCAAAATAATTTGACTGGAGTCTGGTTAAGAAAGTTTGGATCATGTCAATGGTAATATCAGGTCAGCTCAAGTTGAACTTGACCCAAAATCTTTTCATCCTAGAAGCCTCTTAGAGGAATTAAATGCATGAATCAGAGGATAAGAAGATATACAAATATTAACTCCACTTGTTTCATGTTGCTGAATTTGTAAATAGGACTGACAAGTGCGCAAACTATAGCATCTAGAATCAATAAAAACCATTGCAACAAACAAAGCATGCACTAGATTTGCATAGAAGCAATAAGTAAGACAAATTTGCAGCAGATATGGACTGAAATTTTGCTTACCAGTGATATGCATGCAACAGGAATTGACTCACTAGCATCCAAAACATGGACCATCATGTCCGACAAAATTGTAGCCCCAATATTTTGTGGTGTAATTCTTATGACTGGAGGAGAAGTTATTGAAATATTTAGTAGCATGTCATCATTTGGGTACTTCCTGTACAACTGAGGAATAATAAACTTCCAGCTAGCAGTGTTCAAAAGAGACTGATCAGGTACCTTGTCCACAATCCAATGCATCAATCCTGCCTGAACTAACAAATAAATATCAGTGAACACTTAATATACAAATCACCTGTGGTAAGCATACTTGTTATCGACAGCTTCCTAATTTATCAGAAACAAACTTACATTGCTTTGTTATTAATCACAAATTGACCATCTATTCTTATATGTTAGAATAAACAGTTGAAGGAGAGAAAGTTCGATGGAGTTGAGCTGCTGAAGTTATTGCATACATGTTCAGATATTAATTGCATAAGTGAGTGAACATAAAATAGATACTTAAATATTAAAATGCCAAAATTTGCAAAATGGAAAATCAACAAATCTACCAATTAACAATACAATGCTTAACTCATTAATTAAAAATACTTGAATGCCCAATATAATTCTACCAATTTTAAAACCTTCTTTTGATAACATATTGTCATGGAGTGTGAATCAAATAAAATTAATAAAACATGAATGAATAAGATTTTCGGGACTTCAATAACTTAAACCAATATAAAGATTGTCATTCCCAAACTTGAAAATCAAATTAGGGTTATTACTACATGAGCAATAGACAAAAGCAACTGAAAATGTGTGAACCACACAGATACCCATTGTTGCGTGACTTCCATTTCTGCTGACATGGGACAACGGATCCTAGAGGGAAGAATTGTAGTTCGAGTGGCATATTTTTTTTTTCATTTATCCAAGTATTAGATATATCATTCTTCCTTAAAATTAAGAAAAAGGAAAAGCTTTCTAATATTCATGTATAAAAATATCTGTAAATGAGCAATACTGAGAGAGTGCAGCCTACAAAGATAAGGTAAAATTACCTGAAAGTATACTGCTGATGCAGAGTTAAACACAGCCTCATCTAATGAAATCCAAAGCATTTTTAGTGCTTCCCCACAAGATATTGAACTCTGAGAATATTTATGTAAGTAGCTCAGAGCTGAAACTTTGTCTGATGAAACAAATAGACCATTAATGTCGAACTGAACAGAAGAATTTCCAAACAGTGGATCATTTATAAAAGTCACATTCAAAGCAATGACATCATCCACGTGAATTTCCTTTGGAAGAGTTTGCAATAGAGAATCAAGCTTTAAAGCCCCTTTTATAATATTTTTAGTAATTGCACTTTCCACAGCTGATCTAATCTGATCCTCGAAAGCATTCACAAACCTATAAAATATGAATAGATCATGGAAGTTAGCCACTTAGGTTTCCCAGTGTGAATGTACAACAAGATGGAAGACAAGGGCATAAAACTGCCTCAAGGAAATATTAGTCAGGTTGCATTAAATTGTTGATGTACTATGAACATTTTCTTGTAATTATGGAGTATTCTAGAGGAAATATATACGAGATAGGTGTTCCATTCCTGTTTTAAAAGAATGTCTACATTTACAGTGTTATATGCTTTACAAATCAAGAAAGATGGAACTCTTAAAAATGCATTCTTTCTAGAATGACCAAGTACATGCCCATCTTTTATGAGGCTAATCTCAAAGTTACTTCATTTCATTATAAGTAGGCTTGAACTTGCCTAACTTGAGCCAAGTTCTTAATAATGTTAAAGTGAAATTTACTGTTGGCTGCAAAAAGCCACCAAATTTATACTTTAGATGCTTGATGAAAAGTAGGACTCAATGCAACTATCGAACAATCTGGGGTTGTCGGTGGCTCAATGGCTGGGGGCAATTGGAAATCCAATGTCAGCTACCTTAGACTGATATAAATGCACTCATGACTACTGTGATCTAGCTTGTACTACCATGCAAGACTTTCCACTTGACATGAATGTCGGTTTAGGCATGACTTTCATGCCCTGGAAGGTCTTTACCGTGTATAAAGGATTCAAAAAATATTGAAAAATACTTGCTTATTCTACAGCAAATAACAACATATCCTGGTGCCTAAGCAAAACCCAAGACCTTAAGCTTGCAGAAACAAGCAATACACTTTAACATCCACCATAATCTTCTTGCTGACCTCCATCTTCCCCTCATTCATACATGTTCATCCCGTATCCTGTAATTCTAAGTAAGGAACTTTCTAGAGTATGTGAGGATATTATGTTTGCTTGCTCACTACCAAATGCCAATTTGGCAAAAAAGTAATTTGTGGAATGCAAATTTGAGCTTGTCAAGCCAAAAACCCAATCTTTACTATCATAACCCCTTATTTTCTCATTTCTGTTGCTGAAGTTTCTTGTAGTCATAGATCAGATTGTATAGGAGCAAATCATAATCCCCTCCATACCCTTTTTTTGGAGGAAAAAGTTTTTTCTTTTCCTTCTTATTGGTTGGGGTGGGGTGGGGTGGGGTTGGGGTGGGGTGTGTGGGGTGGTGTGTGAGGTGGGATAGGGTGGATGGCACCCATTGAATGTATGTGTTCTCCATGGTAGGACAGAAAAGAGAGAGGTTGAGACACAAGAAGCTTTATAATCATGACTGGATCTTCACTAATGAACATTTGATGATATAAAGATATATTGTTTTTTTATATAAGATGAAGAGGTGGTGCTTTTCTTTGTGCAGTTGCATGACTCCATCTTAGATTCAATAAAGAATTTAAGCCTCCAAATCTAGTGAAGGCTCTGGACCAAGCCAATATGCTTAGTTAATTACCTTGAATACATCCCTTGTATCTGACAGGAAAGCTTGAAAATTAAGGTTATATGATGAAACTACGCATCTATAGAGAAGTTCACAATTCTCATAGCTTTGAGAACTCGTTTCTCTACTGGCGAAAAAACACTAGCAAATATATCCATCCAAGTGTCACTCATGTACATATACATTTAACGTGCCTTACTAAAATAATATGGATTCTTTTTCATGTTTACAACGCAAGGAATACATAGTTATCATAATTCTCATAGGCAAAAGACCAAGTAGGTATAACTTTTTACATTTCCATCTGGCAGAGCCAAACTGACATTCTCTATAGTATCCAAATATCTTTACAAATACCCAGAAACTTAAAAACATGATTTCTACAAAGATTATTTTCAAAACAAATCACCGATAAATTTTTAAAATGGAAGAAAATGCAGAAGTATGTAGATCACCATTAACTTATCAAATATTTGATATGCTGCTCTCAAGATTACCTTGTCATCATAATGGATAAATTGAAAAGGAAAACTGTTCGTGTAAGAATCTAACTTATGGACGCACTCTTATTCTATTAACAAAACATATATGTATACGACCAATCAGGTTTAACATTAGATTATAAACAATAAGTCCACTATATAAGCATAAACGCACAAAAAGACACCATAAATTCAAATCCTTTACATACAGATCAATAAGGTTGCATACCCTTGATAAAACCAAGATGCTCCTCCATCCAAGGTTATCACCATATCTTTCACATAACAGCCACATTCCATCAGAGTCAACTCCAAAGTTCCATTTTGATTATCCACGCTAGCGGTAAGCCCAACTTCCAAGCCTTCAACCTTACCCAGAAGCAGGACTCATCAATTTCCCCTTGTTGAAATACATTTACAAGTAAGCAGGTAGTCGACAAGGAAAGAGAGGGGAGAAGAGAGGATATACATAGATTAGTAGAACAAGTTTCACAAATAGACATCAAACACCGTGGGGATGAGAGGTTGCGATCGAAAACTTTATCACAAATGATAGATGCAGGTGACATGAAAAGTATTATAGTGAAGGAATCAAGAATAATCTTCAAGGGTTACACAAGTCTACCAAATTGGACTCAACCATGTTGATAATTAAAGTAACATGGATATCTTTCCATGGAGAGGGACAAGGGTGATCCGTTCAATAAACAAATCGACAGAGACGAACAACTTCTAGATATGGATAAACACCATAGTAAATTACCTGAACGAAAGCACTCCCCTCATCAGAGATTTCAATTGGAACAAGCCAGGTGCTGTACGAGTACAGCCAATCCATGCTCAAATTAGCCATCGCCCCCGAAGCGACGATCACGATACCCGATTCGCCGGGCTGAACCGTAGAAGAAGAGATATCGATACTTAACAGCGTGATGTTGGACGCAGCCATGTGAACAGCCCCTACGACCGGGATTTTCACATTCTTCTCGATGTCAGGGAGGCCGAGCGGGGTGAGGGTCTTGACTGCCTTCTCGATCAGCAGGTCCTTCACGAAGTTGAGACCCTTCTCGGAGACGACGGCGGAGATGAAGCTTTCTTCTTTGGACTGGATCTGGGCTGCGGCTGGATTGGAGATGATGGAGAGGAATAGGAGGAAGGAGAGGAGGGTTGCCATGGGATTTAGGGGAGAAGCCCAGAGAGGAAGTGACGACGGGAGGCTTCACGAAAAGGAGATAAGGGAAATGGGGAGGATATTATGAGGAAGAGGACAAGGAGGGGGAGCCGATGACATGACAGGGGAATGCTTGTCCGGCTCCGCCTCCCCCGTCCGGCCGTCAGGTACCCGATGGAAGCTTGTCTTTCGTTTTAAAGCTGGAGTCGGGTTGCGATCAAACGCGGTGACGCGGTGACGCGGTGAGTTTAAATGGTGTTTACTTTGGCTCAGGCTGAAATCGGATGAGATACCAACGCGTCTACGTTCATATTTATTTTATTTAATATATATATATATATATATATATATATATATATATATATATATATATATTTTAAATAAATATAGATATAATTTAGATGCTGAAAATATAAATATAATTATAAATATAATTTAAATGAGTACAAGCCGAACAATCTAAATTCAATATATATTTGAGTTGAATCTGAAAAATTAAATCCAACTCAATATATTGGATGGGATCAGATTTATAATTTATTTTTATTAATTTATCAGATTTTTTTTGGATTAAAAGAAGAGCAGCCCATAATAAATATATGTAATTTGATTACCTAACCATGTCATACATATTCTATAATAAAATATAGGTAGATAATTTGTAAACATTACCTACAAACAGTTTCATATGGATTTGATTGATAGCTATATAAACTATAGTCAACAATTCAAATGAATACCTATCTGTATTAACTTTAAAATTAATTTCTATGTTCAAAAATATTATAAAATATATAATATGTTAATTTTGATTTAGTTTGCTATTCAATAGGAATGCTTAGTACTCTAAATCCAATGAGGATATTGAGAAGATAATATATTTCTTAACGCAAGCCTGATTTTGAAAACTTCCTTTCTGATTGAGCTGGAATAATTTTTTGTTTCCAACCAGAAATAAGTCATGACATCCTTAGCTGAGGTTGAGAAATAATAAATTGAAAATCTTGATAAAATTGAGGAAAGCTAGAGATATGCGTAAACTAAAATTTTTTGATGGCATGTGGTACAATCCATTGGCCAATGATGGCATCCACGTACCTTTGAAAAATTGGCTTAATTAAATTCATGTAACCTTCTACCTTTCTCAAAAACTGACCCTCTCACATACGTTGCAGAATATGGATAAATTATACAGCACCATAGAAGTCAATTCTTCTTTGATGCATAAAACGGACTAGTCGCTAGGCAACAGCGTGAAACACTACAAACAGGATCTACAAATACTAAATAATATATTTTTTAAAAAAAATAAAAATTTTGTAAGGATGATCGAGTCCAAAATTTTATAAAATTTTGTAGGAACGATCGAGTCCAAAATTTTATAAAATTTATGTATTGAATTAGCATAATTAAAAAAAATCAATCTAAATTAGGTTTATATTTTAAAATATCTGATAATTTTTTGAGTGGACCAACTAGAATTCTATAAGAAAAAAAATCTTAGTATGCTGATTGTTTTTATAATTATATCAATTCAATCTATAAATTTTATGAGATTTCGGATTGAACCATCGACAAATCCTAAACAAGGGTCATGATGCTACTTTTTAGCTACGAAACATCATTGAATAGGAGAGAGATTTTGCCAGAGCACGTGATGGAGAAGCTATGATAGAGAATAGCCATGACAGAGGCTCAAATAAGTAGCCTACATGGAATCTCCCTCTGGCCTGTAGCAGCCCATCTATAATATATATGTTGCTCGTGTTTTAACCTGATCTTATTTTTTTGTAAACTCAGTTGCATCAATTCTAATTATCTCTTCTAGATAAATTTATCAAAATAATATTAAATTAAAAAATATATATATAATATTTTTAAAAAATATTTATAAAAATACTAAATAAATAAAATCATCCTTTGAAAGAAGGATTTTATTCACCGACTAATTTAGTAATGATCACAAGTGAGTCACGTTTGAAAGAGCAACTTTCTAAGATGCTATAGCTTTTCGAGAGCTTCCCAAGAAACATGGCTGGAGGAGGAGGGGATAGAGACCCGCCCTATAATAGAGCGACTTAGTCGCAATCTCCTCCCACACATGACTAAATCTCTCCCTCCCCTCTTTTCATCACTTAAAAAGAAAAAAAATCCCAAACCCCTCTCTCCCATCTATCTTGGAGTCATCCCTCTCTCCCTTACTGATTCTCGATCCCCGCCATCTCTCCCTGCACACCCCCCCAACCTCCCCTCGATCGTTGGTGTGAGAGCCTCCCTCTCAATCCGCAGCACCCCTTCCTCCTCTTATCAATCTACCGCCCCTCTCCGTGCACCCCCCAACCTCCCTCCGCCTCTCGCCACACACCCCTTTAACCTCCCTCACGGTCCTCGGCATGAGAACCTCCCTCCCTCTCTCTCTCGGTGCTCTTATATTCTCATAGATCAAGCGCCCCCCCGGGTAGTCCCTTCCTTAAGGTAATCAACTATGATATTGAGGCATGGGAGCGATGCGAGGATTTGGTTATGGCTATTCTATCTATGCATATGGGATCGATGGATTATTATGATCTATATCTTATATGGTATAGGAGTAGCACTAGATGATTCATCATGTTAGTTACGATGAGCGGCTCAAGATGTGATTCCATCGTTCGAGCAGGATGATGGACGTTGTCGTAAGTATATTTTATTTTTTATTTCATTCTATTATTTTTATTTTATTTTGTTATATCGCTCTTTCTTTTTATATTTATTAAATAGTATCTATTCTTTATTTAATATTCATAATTTTAGAGGATCACGGTACTATAATACCAAGCAAGGAGCGACTTTCATTCAGTTACTATTGGGTGCAAGGATCAAACACATGTTGATATCATGGATGGCCTCATCGATACTATGCGAGTTATCTTTGAGGATAGACGACTTTATATCGTGCCATTGATGGATGATTCGAGTACCTCATTATATGTACAACATATCTCATTACCTGACGTCTCGAACTTCAACCTCCTCATAGATGATGCATCTATGTCTCGGGAGATGAGTGAACTTAGAGAGCCATCATATTGACTCGATGAGTAGCACGTCGATGATACACATGGGAGGGCCAGGAACAAGGATAGACTGAGGGCTTCTCAAAGCAGACGTTGCGCATATGTTGATAGACCCAGCACGATAGCATCTCTCTCCATACCGATCCATCTGATCGTCGACTAGAGACAGATGCGTATTTTTAGAGACAGATGCGTAGGAGGCCACAATACCTTAATATATATGCCTCTTAATAATTATACAATTTATACGTTTTTTTTTGCAACAAACATTGTAATGACCAACTATTAATTTATATTATTTTGAAATCAATATTATAATTTTTTTAACCCGATTGCACGTCCTAGATTTTTTATTGCTGTGATGATCAACTATGATAATTCTTCGTCTTTACTCAAGCTTCTCATCTCGGCACATTGGTAGATTGATTGTCTTATAGGGTCAATGCTTTCATGACAGCATATGCAGATGAAATAGCCATACTTGTTTATTCGATCGAATTCTATCTAACTAAAATTATAATAAATAAAATTTCTTCAGCGGCATAGATGAAATAGCCATACTCGTTTATTCGAGACCTCTTCATCAACCACTTTTACTGTGACGATGAATATAGACTTATTGAGATCCAAATGGTTGAGGATTGTGTCAATGAATGCAAAGGAGTAATAAGCCAATCTTTTGAACTACTGTCATCTTATTACGTGCAATTAGTATTAATACCAGTGCTTTTCTTCTGATAGTCAAACTAGTATAATATTGACAAGTATTTTTTGTAATGTGAACTAATGTACTAATTAGACATGATTGAAGCTAGATATTTGGCTAATCTTGTATTAGATGGATATAATTCTTATAATTAGATATTTTTCCATAAAATAGTATCTCATTGATTTTAAAATGTAGGAGTACCTTCATTTCTATTGTGATCCTCCTCTTTGCCATCGAGACATTAAGTCCAATAATATTTTGTTGGATGAGAACTTTATAGCGAAGATACATATTAGATTGGTTTCTAATATCATGTTTCAATTTATTAGTTTCAAGAATAACAGCAATTGAGTTGCACGTAGCTTGCTGATTTTGGTCTTGCACATGCTTTAAGATATAGAACAATTAGCTTTAATTGAATCAGTGAACACAGATATATGGGGAACTCCATGTAAGTATCTTCCATCTGTAGTATATCTATGATCAGTGTAAGTAGGTTGTTATATAGAAATCTCTATATTCATATATAGCTTATTTCAAATTTAACTTCAACAAATCTTTTTGAACGATAGATCATAATTTAATTAAGCAAAATATATTGAATTGATAGTTGTATAAGAATATTATGATGGATATTGAACTTCACCTAATAATTTAAGAAATTTTTTGAAATATTTTGATTTACATACAAAAATTTTCTTATAATATGATAGGATGATTTTTGTTTGGATAATTTTTATAAATATTTTATTTAAAATATTATTTTTATAATTATTTTTAAAATAAATATTATTTTAATAAAAATTTTCCTTCCTGCAGGTTTGTTAGGATCACGCCGTTCAACACCACCTCCCACATGGATTGCATTCCTTGTGACTGAATCTCTTGTGTACTCCACCACCCCCTCCATGCCACAAAACATAGTTCACCATGTCCACAGACTAGATATGATCGATCTGATCAATGAACACGCTTTGGGACAACTATTAACCGATCCAATCCAGCTGATCCCCGGCCTCTAAATCAGGCTTAGAAAGGGGATCCGATAAATGTACTCAACCATTTCCCTCCTACTACAAAAAAAATAACGTAGGTAAACTGGAGCGCATCTATCAACAAAGCGGGGTATCTTTATCAATTCCGGAAAGAAGACGCAGGCAGGCGATTCAATGTTCCGGACCACCGGGCACCGAAAAATAACGTTGAAACCCGCTTTTGCTACTTCTTCTCGTTCCTCTTTTGACCTTGGACTTCCAGAAGGCTCCGAGCCCCTTCTGGCCGGAAATGGCGATGCAAGCCGGGATGTCGCCCTCCAAAGTCCTCATTCTCGTCGGAGCAGGTCTCTTCATCTTCGATTCTCTCTCTCTCTCTCTAGGTTATGTCAGATTCCGGAGGCCATGCCTTTCTAATTATTTACATCTTTATATCCGCCCTAGAAATCTTCTTGCAAATAGGTATATAGGTTGATGATTTTAATTTCGATTAAAACTCACGTAGTCCGTGTTCTTCTTCTTGTGTTATGAAATTCTTTTCTTTTGTCCAATTGGTAAAGTCAGCTTTTCTTTTGTGATCAGGTCTGACTGGTTCGGTGATACTGAGGAATGGTCGATTGTCCGATGTCTTATTGGAACTTCAGGTAATTGCCCAAATTGCAGTATGATAAGCAAATTATGCTGATTGAGTGCTACTTCTTTCAATAATTTTTTGAATTTTATCGGCATGCTTCATCTCAGGTAGTTATAGATGATTAAGGGATTGATCTGCAGGAACGCTTGGAATTTTCAAGCATATACCCGTATGGGATTACCAACAATAGCATAGGTTTCTTGGCGTAATGGTTGCAACTGCCCATTATTTTTTTCTAGAAACGGTTACAGTCTGCGATCTTCTGTTTGTATCGGTAATCAGAAGTTTGTTCTTGGTGGTTGTGTCAATAGAAAAGTTGAGGCCCTTTATTTAGATGTATTCTAATGGTTTCTTGAAGTTTATGTTGCATTCTTGTCTATTTGGTCTGGTTCGGTATAAAGATGGAATCAGCTGAGTGTAGTTCGTCAGTCATAGAGTTTCACATCGAATATTAGGACTTTATGTTGGTGGAGCATTACAGAGCCTTTTATGTATTTTTTTTGCCCTTCTAAAAGATGGAGTCTATAGATCATTAGGCGATCCCTACAGGCCTAGCTGGTGCCTAGGCAGTTAAGATGTCTACTGACTAAGGGCTTCCTAGCTTCCTTGGATTTTAAAGAGTTGCTTTTTTATGCATATGTTGACACTTGAGAATTTTATCATGTGGTTCCATGTTCTTTAGTAAGAGCTCAAGTAAACCACACTATTCCATGCACTTTTAGGTTTTATTACCCATCATGGTTTTCTAAAATATGCCTAGATTAAATATTCTTTTTCTTTCAATATGTTGTTAATGAAATAGTCCAATTACATGATCATAAAAAATAGACTTGATTTAATTATCCTTGGTAATAATTCTTATTGGTGTTATCTTTGGCTTTTCAGGAGTTAATGAAAGGTATAAAAGAAGTGGAAGTCTCCTCAAACCACTATGATCCTTCTCTTCTTGCAGCTCAGGTACTACTTCTGTTCCTCTTCAAGTGTACCGCATGAAAAGGTGATGCATGTTCCTTAGTTTGTGATGTGGATCATATTTTTCCCTTTCTCTTTCTTTTTAACATTTTGCAACTTTCGCTGTCAGTAGATAGTTTATCTTTTTAAAATTCTAATGGTAACTTGTGCATTGCTATTTAATCATGTTGTTCCAAATTTGGTTGCCTTTTTTTTAATGTCTTTTTTTTTTTATTTTGATGGAAAGCATTAGAGTTACAACTACTTCTCCCCTTAGGAAGTTGAAATTCTAAACTTCAGTCACTAAGACTAAATATGATAAAAAGGATGGCATGAGATTTTAGTGCTTCTAGGGTAGAAATAATGCCATTTTTAACAAAACTATAGGTTTACTTGCTGAACCTAGTAGAGCTGTGTGCTATCAACAGAATATATCAAATTGATTGCTTGTCCAATTTCAGCCACCTACAGGAACTCTGATATAAGGTAATTGGTTGAACTTTATGTCTATTTCCACTTTTAAGCAAGAAATTCACCAGTGCAGAATGTGCAAGAAGATTAATGCCCATAATTTTGTTTAATAAGATGGTTATTAGCGAAGGACTCCTGAGATCTTTGATTTTTTTTTTTTTTTTTATCGAAAATTTGTTTTTACTGTTGAGAACCTTGATTGGGGTGGTTGGGGGATGTAGCAGGCCTAGTTTATTGGTTGGCTGGGAAAGATTCGAGTCTTTGGACCAACCTGTGCAGGCTTTGCCCTAAACTAACCAGGATTGCAAGTAGATGCTGGTGAACTTGGTAGAGTTCAGTATTTTGGGTTGAATCTTGTCTTCTAGAGACTCATAGCTGACCATCTTGAATAATTTAGTCTAGCTTTTCTATCTAGGTTAAGCTAAACCTGCTTACGCTGGCCTATCATGACCCTCTTAGCAAGTTGACTTGATAGTTCTATTTCGCTTACTGCTAAGTGACCTTGCTCACTGATGAATTTGGATCTAATAGCGTATCTCCAACCAGACTTAACTTTGATGACCAAGATGAACCCATTTTGCTGACATGCCTCATCTCATTGGTATCCAAGTCAAACATATCTGATAAAACCTAACATACTGCCGATCATAATTGCTCAAAACAGATCATGGCATCTAACCCAAAATCAGACCATATAGATTTCATCACACAATGCTTGACCTTGACCTAGAGTTTGTGTAAATGGCCAAGGCTTGGCCAAACTTAAAAAAATTAACTCCCACTAAAAGGCCAATTTTCTGACATACCCCCCTTCTCTGTAGATTAATGATTTCCAAAAAAAAAAAAAAATGTAGAGCACGGTAAGAAAGTGTTCAAGAACAGAGAATAAAACAGAGACGTGCACCATACTTTTAAATTATAAGTTTTGAGGAAATACTGCCTTAGAATGTTCATGGTCATTGTGTTTTGAATGTTTAGCAATTGATACTTTCTGTGATATTTTCTTTGCAACTTCAATCGTTCTTTCTTCTTCAACATCTTATGATGTAAATTAGTGTGCCCACCTATTCTTTGGAAACTTCAATTCTTATTACAAAGTTTTGATAAAGTCTCATGGAGTTAGTGACCCATATTTCAAGATTCTCATTCTATGAATTTGGGTTGATTATGTGAAAACTATTTTGCTGCAAGTTCTAATCTCAGTTTTTCAATATGGAACTTGTCTTCAAGTCATTGATGCTACTTCCTTACCAGTCTTTATGGGATTCCACCTCTGCCCTTTCAAACTTAGCAGAATTTTTTCTGACTCCTTAATGAGGTGTTCTTTGACGGGCCTATGCTGCACATTCCAAAGCAACCTAACTGTTTGCCCTCTTATCTTATATTGGCGCTGCTTATAACTAAATTCAATGCAGTCATTTCTAACTCCATCTGTCATAGTTATACTATACCCAGATTAAGTAATTTAATCTTTATTATCCTCATCTTATTCTTATGGAAACTTCTTAAACATCTGTACAAGTATGAGTTTTATTTTTGAGTTATAGTTATCTCAGGGAACTTATTTAAAAGTTTTGGTTTTGGTAGTTGCCTAAGTAGCCATTGTTGTTGTGACATATTTATTTGACATTTTTAGTACACAGGGTAAGCCATGTTGTAAAACAAGATATAGAAGTTGGTTGTATACATAAACTTTTGGAAATGTAGTTTCTACCAAAGTGATAAAATGCTAAAACATGAGAAATGCATTAAATATTACAAAATAATGAATAATAACATCAAAAATAGTTTTAAAGTTACTGGTATATATATGTATATTGTAATATTGCCTTGAAATCAAATAATTGATATATCTTATTCTAAGATATACAATTATTTGTTCTTGCTTCTTGGGTACCAATGTTAGAACAAATTAGATATTTTAATTATCTTCTTTTTTTTTTTTTCAGATATCATTTTCAACTGTTGCTTACTCGTTCCTTGTACTTGTAGATTCGGCATTTGGCTCAAGAAGTTAGGGATTTGACACTATCTAGACCAGTGGCCATATTCAATGGGGATTCAACTTCCAGTGGTATTTACACAGAATTTTTTTCCATGAATTAATTTTCTGCTCTAGGTGATGTATGTAAACTCATAATTATTCATCCCCTCACAAATTTCTGCTTGAAGCTATGAAATAAAATACCTTAGGTTTTCTGTTTTTGGAGGAGCATAAAGAAATGCAAACATAAGGGACAAAGCATTTTTTACGAGTTACTAAACAAGACATTCAACAGATCTTGTTACCTTAACTGGCAATGATCTTTAGCTTTCAGTTTGTAAATGTGCACCATGTCTGTAAAATATTGACTCAATTGGAAACCAGATGGTTGCTGAAAAAGGGCTGTAGGAAGTTGTCTTACATCATTTGTAATCTTATTCATTTGACATAAACTTTGATCTATGTTGGTGCCAGAGAAAGTTTTCTTCTTTTCTTTCTTTCTTTCTTTTTTTCTTTTCCCCTTTTCCGGAAGTGGGGTGCCAAGGAAAGAACTCAGACAAATTGCCTTTTGATGCGTGCTAATTTATAGCTATGGCAAGTGCACCAGTCGATCAAGTAATAAAGTGAATGAGTAGAGAATCGTCCCTAGAGGATTGGAAAATAAGTACTGAAAAGCTCTTTCCTATGTTTTATTTAGAAGATCGATTTATGAGAATAAGAAATTAAAAAAAATAAAAAATAATTAAAAGTTTTTAATTAAATAGAGAGAGTGTAAATTATTAGGGTTTTAAATTCAAGAGCAATGGATTACTAAGGCAATCGGTTCACCAACTCAGTCAATACAATATTTAGATTTTTAGATTAATTTTATTTCATGTGACGGTGGAGTCTCCTAATTTATTCAGTACCCTTTGGTCCGGGCATAGCAAATCTATTAATATTTATTAATTATCCTTTATGCAGGTGTAATTTAAATAAATATTAATGCATTAGGTTTTGTGAAACCCTCTAATTAAAATACGCTGCGTCCAAAGCGCACTAAAATTTCCGCATGCATATGAATTCTAATTTGATTCATAATACAAGGTATATAATCAAGAAGCATTAACATAGATGTACTTGGTCCGTAACATCTATGTTCATCAGATCAATTAGAAGATGGCCAGTAATCGAAAAGCATTAAGATCAGATTTATATACTCATGAATAAAATTTAAAAATAAATCACACTGAATATTGCATCAAAAGAGTGGCTACACCTTAGCCTTAGTAAAATAAAATTTAGTTCATGATAACAAATTCAAAAACAGTAAATAAAATAAAAAGCATAGAGAATTTAGACTGTTTGATTGCTGAAATTGATTGTCTGCTGCTCTTGATGTGGAGAATTTGGCGAAGAAGAAGAGGCTCCTCGATCGATGTCTTGATCGTCGAAGAAAAATCAAAAAAAATTCTTTTTTGATTTTCTCACAAATTACTTTTCTTTTATCTCTCTCCTCTCTCTTTCTCTCTCTCTTTCTCCCTCTCTTTCTCCCCGTCTCTCTCTTTGTCTCTCTCTCTTTCTTTTTTTTTCCTCACGGCAACCCTGGGTTTTTTTATAGATGAAGAGTTTTATTTCCCCCAAAATCCATCAAAAATTAGGTTTTAGACTCCTAAACTAACTCAAATTAGGATCTGGGTAATTCTGGCCGTTGGATGGTGATCAAACGGTCCAAAAACCACTCAAAAACCCCTTAAAATAACCTAGATCAAGTCGGATTTAATATCAGCCGTTGGATCAACCGTTTGATCAAATCTGAGCCGTCTGATCGCATTGAAATAAGCCTTCAGACCTTTAGTTTTACGTCGGGATGAATCTCGGCCGTTGGATCTCGACCGGGAGCTGCGGATGCCGTCCATCAGCGCCGTCTTCTCGTCCGTCCGATCAAGCTTCAGTGAAAACCGCCCGTTAGATCAATCAGAATTCCCAAATTGCCCTCCATGGACCGTGCGCGAGCTCGGTGTTGTGTGGACCGCCGCGTTCTTCAACCAATCAGTGCGCTTTTTATGCTGTGAAATTCCCGAATTACCCTTCAGATGGTCCACCGTGCGCCGCGAAAAATGCTGACGTCAGCGTTGCGTCGGCGTTTTTTTTTTTTTTTTTTTTTGAAATTCGATTTTGGGCTCGTTTGAAGTCCGTTTTGTCCTGAAATTTTTTTCATCTGAACCAGAAAAATAAGATCTTCACATTGGTGGCCTTCTTTCCTGCATAAGATTAATAAAAGTATCAATTTCTAATAAAATAGATTAATTTATTTTATAATTTAATACTTTTATTAGTATATTTTTATCACTTATCACACCCTCCAACTTAGTCATTGCTAGTCCCTTAGCAATGTTTTATTTAATACCATATTTCAATAAGATTATCCATCACAGAGATAAAATCTAGGATTAAAGGTCAAAAAGTTTAGAAAATACTGCTAACTAAGCATTGAGCTTCAGAAGCAAATTTTTCAGTCAATATAATTAAAAACTTTCTTAGAGTACATCAAAGATCTATAGCACTTGTGTTCGTGATGACTAACTTTAGCATTTCAGTATTAAATTAAAAGAACAAAAGTATCCTCTCTTATCACCTATGTTGGTCAATTTTTTATACATTCTCAATTTTATACTCATGAATTAAGGTAGCTTTCACACTGCTTTTTCTTTTCTTTTCTTTTCTTTTTTTTTCCTTTTTTTTTTACTGTGCTGAGCATCCTGGCCTTTCTTTCACCGTTTTACATGAATTTCCACACTTGACCTAGGTGCAGAGACCCAGTTACTAGGCTTTGGGCAATCCACATATACTCTGTCTTTTGCACTTTATTTATAGGCAGGTAGCTCTTTCCTTAAATTCAAGTTTCTTTTATTAGAATGTATATTAATTACCAATTTTCAGTGATAATTGAATCCTCAGTTGACCTTATAATCAATACCTACTTTGCCTTATTAGTGTGCATGTGCAATAAAAAGTGCTAATAATCTTTTAATGACCTAAGTAGGCTGCTAAAAGTTGATCCAACTAATCTACTTCTTTAACTCATTACATTCATTAGCAAATAATTCTATCTTTTATCACTTATCCAATTTATCTTGCTCAAGATTTTCTTCTTGACACATGGGTTTTTTTTTTTTTTTTTTTTTATAACTTTAACTTGTTCTATGTTGTCTTAAAGGAGAAAGAAAAATAAAGGATGTAATAAAGGACAGGAAGGAATACACCTGATTTTATTCAGTCTGGTTCTTTGGAGCTTTGAAATTTTGCTTGAGTTCTCATTGATTTTTCTGCAAAATTGAAAATACACACCAGAGCAGTAAAAGAGCAACAACAAATTACTGAAAAATAAAAAAAAAGAAAAATGATCAAAACTAAAAAGAAAAGAAATAACCTATCTAGTAGTTCTGATTTATAGTCTTCAGCTTGACTTTCTTTAAGTTCTAAAGTGGATCAATCCGGTGCCACTTCAATTGAAATACTTTCATGTTTGATTGCATCCTCTTTTAATTTGACATTGCTCGCTTTTATAGTCTCAAACTTATTTTTTACAGAATTCTCATATAATGGATTGTCAATAATATCAATTAGAAAACAAGTTTGATTATCATCAGTTTGTTTAGTATCTTTAAAAACATTAAAAGTAACTTGTTCGTCTTGGACTTTAAGAATTAATTTTCCTTGTTGAACATCTATTAAAGCTCCTCCAGTAGCTAAAAAGAGTCTCCCTAAAATAAGGGGTACATCATAATCTTCTTCCATATCAAGAACAATAAAATCAACAGAAAAAATAAACTTGTTTACCTTTATCAAGACATCCTCCACTATACCTCTTGGATATTTAATAGATCTGTCGGCTAATTGAAGAGTAATAGTGGTAGGCTTTGGTTCTCCTAGACCCAGCTTCCTGAAAATAGAAAAAGGCATGAGATTTATGCTTGCTCCTAAATCACATAAAACTTTATCAAAACTACAATCACCAATAATGCAGGGGATAGTAAAACTTTCTGGATCTTTTAGCTTCTGTGGTAATTTATTTTGAAGTATTGCTGAGTATTCTTCATTCAAATTTATTCTCTCATACTCCTTCAGCTTTTTCTTATTTGTTAAGATTTCTTTGAGAAACTTGGCATACCTGGGCATTTAAGTAATAGCATCTACAAAAGGAATATTAATATGTAAATTCTTTAAAATTTTGAAAAAATTAGAAAATTCCTTATCTGGATGTTGTATTTGTCTCTCTGGGAATGGTAGTGGCGGCACGTAGGGCTTCACATTTGGATCAGCAAACCGTATACCTGGAGACCATCCATCTGCTGGTTGTTTTGGTGACTGACGAGTTTGAGTTGATGGTTCCTTATTTGTAGTTGGCTCTTCAGTCTCTTTCTTCTGATGTAGCTCCTCCAGCTTTGTACCACTTCTTAGGGTGATAGCATTGACTTGCTCCCTTGGATTTGTCTTCGTATTGCTTGGCAAGGATCCTTGAGGTCTCTCGGAGATTATCTTAGCCATTTGACCTATTTGCATCTCCAAGTTTCGAATTGCTGCTGTTTGGTCTTGCCTAAGTTTGGCTTCCAAATTTTTTATAGTTGCTTCTTGGTTTTGCATAAATTTGACCATCAGCTCTTCTATGTTGGATTTCTTTTCAGGTACTTGGAATCTTGGGGGTGGCTGTTGTGCTGCATTTTGATTGCTCCATGAGAAATTTGGGTGCTGCCTCCACCCTTGATTGTATGTGTTGGAGTAGGGATTGTTTTGTTGCGGCCTGAAAAAATTATCAATATAATTAGCTATATCAGTTGTTTTAGCAAAAGGATTATCTGTCTGGCAATTGCTCGTATCGTGTCCTCCTCCACATAGGTCACAAGTCATGCTCTGAATATGCATAGCTGTTCCCTTTAAGTTGTTGACTTCGGCTCTAAGGGCTGCAATTTCAGCTAGTAAAGTTGGCACGCAATCTACTCCCTGCACAGCTACTAGTCTTTTTGGCATCATGCGCTCTGTCTGCCATTGATAGCTATTTGATGCCATCTCATCGATTAGATCGAATGCTTCTTCCTCTATTTTTCGGTTAATGGTTCCTTCTGCTGCTGCATCAATCATAGAACGATTAGTAGGAGATAAACCATTATAGAAAGTTTGTACCTGAAGCCATACGGGTAGTTGATGATGTGGACATCTCCTCAGCAGTTCCTTGAAACGCTCCCAAGCCTCATATAGTGTCTCCATGTCCATCTGCATAAAAGAAGTGATATCGTTGCGCATCTTAACAGTTTTGGAAGGTGGAAAGTACTTGGCTAAGAATTTTTGGGCTAGGACATCCCAAGTTGTGATAGAACCTGCAGGAAGAGAATGAAGCCAATTTTTAGCTTAATCCCGTAAAGAGAAAGGAAATAACCTTAATCTAATAGCATCATCCGACACCCCATTAATTTTAAAAGTATCGCAAAGTTCAAGAAAATTAGAAATATGGGCATTCGGATCATCATGCATGTGTCCACTGAATTGGACAGTTGATTGAATCATTTGGATCATCGCCGGCTTTATTTCGAAGTTGTTTGCTCGTATAGGCGGTCTCCTGATGCTCGAAGCTGCATCGGCTACAGATGGTGTGATGTAATCATTTAATGGACGATGTACTGGTCGAATAGCTTCATGCTGTCCTTCAGTCGCCATATCCAATCCTAAATTGATGCCGTTAGGATCTTCAGCTGCCATGTTTCTCTCTTGTTGTAGTCTTCTAATAGTACTTTCAATTTCTGGATCTAGAGGTAGTAAGTTACTATGTCCAGTACGTGTCATGCACTAATTTTTTTTTTTTTAATAATAAAAATTAAAAATAAATTTTTAAAGTAAAGCTAGGATCAAAATTTCAATATTGTTTTAGACACAATCCCCGACAATGACGCCAAAAACTTGATGCATGCTAATTTATAGCTATGGCAAGTGCACCAGTCGATCAAGTAATAAAGTGAATGAGTAGAGTATCGTCCCTAGAGGATTGGAAAACAAGTACTGAAAAGCTCTTTCCTATGCTTTATTTAGAAGATCGATTTATGAGAATAAGAAATTAAAAAAATAAAAAATAATTAAAAGTTTTTAATTAAATAGAGAGAGTGTAAATTATTAGGGTTTTAAATTCAAGAGCAATGGATTACTAAGGCAATCGGTTCACCAACTCAGTCAATACAATATTCAGGTTTTTAGATTAATTTTATTTCATGTGACGGTGGAGTCTCCTAATTTATTCACTACCCTTTGGTCCAGGCATAGCAAATCTATTAATATTTATTAATTATCTTTTGGTCCAGGTGTAATTTAAATAAATATTAATGCATTAGGTTTAGTGAAACCCTCTAATTAAAATACGCTGCGTCCAAAGCGCACTAAAATTCCCGCATGCATATGAATTCTAATTTGATTCATAATACAAGGTATATAATCAAGAAGCATTAACATAGATGTACTTGGTCCGTAACATCTATGTTCATCAGATTAATTAGAAGATGGCCAGTAATCGAAAAGCATTAAGATCAGATTTATATACTCCTCATGAATAAAATTTAAAAATAAATTACATTGAATATTGCATCAAAAGAGTGGCTACACCTTAGCCTTAGTAAAATAAAATTTAGTTCATGATAACAAATTCAAAAATAGTAAATAAAATAAAAAGCATAGAGAATTTAGACTGTTTGATTGCTGAAATTGATTGTCTGCTGCTCTTGATGTGGAGAATTTGGCGAAGAAGAAGAGGCTCCTTGATCGATATCTTAATCGTCGAAGAAAAATCAAAAAAAAATCTTTTTTGATTTTCTCATAAATTACTTTTCTTTTATCTCTCTCCTCTCTCTTTCTCTCTCTCTTTCTCCCTCTCTCTCTTTCTCCCCGTCTCTCTCTTTGTCTCTCTCTTTTTCTTTTGTTTTTTTTTTCTCACGGCAACCCTGGGTTTTTTATAGATGAAGAGTTTTATTTTCCCTAAAATCCATCAAAAATTAGGTTTTAGACTCCCAAACTAACTCAAATTAGGATCTGGGTAATTCTGGCTGTTGGATGGTGATCAAACGGTCCAAAAATCACTTAAAAACTCTTTAAAATAACCTAGATCAAGTCGGATTTAATATCAGCCGTTGGATAAACCGTTGGATCAAATCTGAGCCGTCCGATCGCATTGAAATAAGCCTTCAGACCTTTAGTTTTACGTCGGGATGAATCTCGGCCGTTGGATCTCGACCGGGAGCTACGGATGCGGTCCATCACCGTCGTCTTCTCGTCCGTCTGATCAAGCTTCAGTGAAAACCGCCCGTTGGATCAATCAGAATTCCCAAATTGCCCTCCGTGGACCGTGCGCGAGCCCGGTGTTGTGTGGACCGCCGCGTTCTTCAACCAATCAGTGCGCTCTTTATGCTGTAAAATTCCCGAATTACCCTTCAGATGGTCCACCGTGCGCCGCGAAAAATGCTGACGTCATCCCGACGTCAGCATTGTACGTGGGTTGGTCAGCATTGCGTCGACCTGCCACTGAACCAATTTTTGAACCGATTTTCGAACCGATTTTTTTTTTTTGAAATTTGAATTTTGGGCTCGTTTGAAGTCCGTTTTGCCTGAAATTTTTTTCATCTGAACCAGAAAAATAAGATCTTCACATTGGTGGCCTTCTTTCCTGCATAAGATTAATAAAAGTATCAATTTCTAATAAAATAGATTAATTTATTTTATAATTTAATACTTTTATTAGTATATTTTTACCACTTATCACCTTTCTTCATTAGTAGCGAAAATTTCAATTTACATACATGCCTAATAAATATTTGTCTTAAAGTGCTCATGAGTTTTCTTGTTGACACTTCAGGGAGTTTGTCATCTTATATAATGCCAGCTGCTGCAGTTGGAGCAATAGGGTATTGCTATATGTGGTGGAAGGTAAGATTCTGAACACCAGTAACCCAAGACTAAGAGGGTCATGGAACTGAAATTCCTCCTTTTTTCCAAATGATACTGTTTGTTGCATGAGTTTCCTGCACTTCTGTTTTTGGATTTTCAGTTTGTATTTGTAAAGAACTATTCCTTCTTTTGTTTAGTTATCAGAACTTGATTGATCAGTCTGTTCTATTTGATGAGGTTGTTTATTATTTTCATGGATAACTTGATTTTGTGCAAATGTGCAATATTTCATGTATGTGCTTGATCTCTTGGCTGGCTTATGTTGCTCCATATTGCAGCATTTTTTTGTGCACTCTTGTTTCTTCCAATTTTTAGTAAGGATGTACTGCCTGTAACAGGAAGACAGTCTTAAAATTTAGTGACTTAATTATTTTGCTTTCGTTTTTCTTCTTATACAGGGCTGGTCCTTCTCTGATGTTATGTTTGTCACCAAACGCAATGTGGCCAATGCTGTTGCAAATGTGTCAAAACAATTGGAGCAGATATCTGCAGCTCTAGCTGTATGTTTGAGTTTTCATTTCTTAACTTTAGTTTAAGTCTTTTCTGCACTAATTGATGACTTGTTTTGCTATCCTTTCCAGACCACAAAAAAGCACCTCACCCAGCGGCTTGAAAACTTGGATGGGAAATTGGATGAACAGAAGGAGACATCTCAGCTCATCGTGAATGAGGTTAGTAAGAGTTATAATTTTTCTGACCTGACCAGACAAGAATCTTTCTTTCTACCAAATTTTTCAAATGATATTCAATTTGAGATGCTTTAGCTGCTTCTTTTTTTTTTCTTGCTTACTCTAATACTTTAGCTGATCCATGGAAGATGAATGTAGTTTGCAGTATTGAATATCTGTTTCAGAAGAAGCAATTGATCTATTAGCTATGACATGTTATGCTATTTTGCAGTAAACATATAAATTATAACCATATTGCTTTTGCAAGCTGAAAGGAGAGCCCATTTACTGGTTGTTTGTTTTGTACTGCTGCCCTATTATTTATTATTCTGGTTTCATACTGATAATTCACTTTATTCATGCTGTCTGGCATATATTTACTGACTATGCTATGATATGCATTTTTTTTCCTTCAAATCAGGATTTTTTTTAAAAAAAACAAATATCTTTTGCAGGCTCTGACTGAAGTTTCAAATATACTGAAATACCTGTGCTGATTCACTGTGTTCATCTGTATGTTAATTAATTCAGGATTCACTTGTAGATCCTGTTCGATTTTCCTATTCTGCTCTCTTCTTCAACCCATGCAGTACCAGAATTAGTTCCAGTTCATGTACTCACCCTGCTTACCGCTTTGAACTTCCACTTGAGCTTCTCAAGAATTCTGTCCATAATTTAATCTACAGCCTCAGATTTAGACTTAAAATACTTGAAGTGTTATTGTTAAATGATAATGGCAATAGCTACTTCCAAAAACCGTGTTAAATCAGTTTCCATTTGTTCTCTTTTTTGATTTCATCTATCCGAGGGAGTCAAGCTTTGGAGTTGTATTCAAGTTAACCTTTCAGGTCACCTTTGAGATTCAATTGATGCATCATTTGTTATGTTTTCTCCGTCAAGTTCTAGGACTAGAAATTAGCAAATACTAATGATTGGATATCACTTTTTTCCCTTTTTTCGGTAGGACATCAAAAGGTTACTTTCTTATGTTGTTGCTTGAAAACCTTCATTAGTATTTAGTAGAGGTCCCTCCTGATTCAGAAGATTGATTCTCCAATAGCTATGTACTTCATATAATTGATAAGCAAGACATGTTATTTTTTCTTCAATCTCATAATGCCAAGTTGATTTCTTGCCTTATTGAAAGAATCCGCAAAATTTGGTAACTTAAACTTCATTAACTGTGACTTATGAATTGTTTTTTGGCATCTGCAATGTTAGTGTTTTGTAATCAAGCTTGATTGTGGATGAGAAGGCTCAGAGAAAGGTCAGATTATATGATAAGTACTCATTCAATCAAATTGCAAATAAGGATTTCTGATCCTAGAACTGCCAGTTATGACTATGGTTAATTTTTACTTATTATGACCTTTCAGAATCATTGTGCTTATGTGTAAACTTTGTGGCTGGCCATCCACATTTCCCAATTCATATCATCTAGGTTCTGGTTTCTACTTGGATAGAAGGTTACTTGTGCTAGTTTTTGACTTAATGCATCAGCATCCAAGGCAAAAACAATCTCTACTTTTTTAAAACTTGGAACAAATAAAAATCTTTGAAAATCTCTCAAGATACATCTCTCCATTTATTTGTTAATGGTCGCTTGGCATAATAATTAAAATGATCTCAGTAATGCTTATTATTCAACAGTGATGTCATGATATGCAGGTAAATGAAGTTAAAACTGGTCTTTCACAAATTGGATTTGATATCGAATCAATCCAAAGAATGGTATCTGGATTGGTGAGTCTGTTCAGAAGCATCTGTCCTTTCTTGCATTATCACAATATCAGGCTTACCTGATGACACTGATTAAGATTGCTGTCACTTTGAACAGGAAGGAAGAATTGGACTTATTGAAAATAAACAGGTTTTGTTATATGTTTGCCACTTGTAGCTTCATAATATGCATATTTACAAAGATTTTGCTTTGATCTTGCTGTTCTGGTTTGTATTTGTTCAGGATATAACTAATGCGGGTATATGGTATCTTTGCCAATTTGCTGGGGGCATTAAGGAGGGATTAAATACTAAATATTTTCAGGTCAACATCTTGTTCTTTTTCTGCTTTTCAATTTTCTGTGTTTGAAACGTAATTGATACTTGTATGACCATTGTTCCTTGATCTCATGTAATGAAGTTATAATTGCAGACTCTCTTATCTTGGAAAGCCAATGCAAGTAAACTGACATGTTCATTTTGGCCACTGTTAGTGCTGCACAGACTATTTATGGGGAAAGATTTTCCTAGTTTGGCTAGTGATTTTATTTGCCAAACCTTTATTATCATGAAACCACATGAAAATTGTGTCAATAGTGTGCATGAGAAAGGTGGCTGGTGTCAGTGGGTTGGACTGATGCTCAAGCCTGGTCTGCAACTAGGACCACTAGTATGCACTAAGGTTGAACATTTGTTGCCTGGATCTGGCTCAAGTTTTCTTGAATCCAAGTGTAGCTAGGATCAAGGTTTTAAATATTGTGGGACTGGATTGTCCCAATTTTCTCATGGAATGGGATGTGCTGCCGTCCCGCCCCATCCTGACACTTGGGACGGGATGTCCCAAGATGCCCTGATTGGATGGTAGGACGATGGTGGGATGGTTCCATCCCGACATATGATGGTATTCCATCCCGGTGTTCTGTGAGACATCTCATTGGGGCCTGAATCCTTGTCTAGGATAAGCCAGGTTTGGGGTATTGATTAAGAAAGATTTGTGTTTAACTCTAATTTCTCCAAGGCAAGCTCAAGTCAAGCCTGAATCCGTTGGGGTATTGATTACATGCCAGGCCTCACCAAACAGACCTAACTCTTGAGCTGAAGCACAGAATATTTGGTTCAGGTCTTTAGGCTGATTGTGTTGCTTCAGCCCATTGACTCCCTAGCTAATCTGTATTCACTATTCGGTTGATGACTATCCCTTGTCTGCAGTCCAACCTTTAACATAGTGGGTAATAAAACAATTTTATTATTGAAAAGAAGTGTTACAATCACACCGAAATATTAGCTTTACAAAAACAGGCTCATGAAAACTGTGCAACATAAAATGATTTTTTGGAAAACACATGCTGATCTTTTTTATATCAAAGTTAAATATAAAATGGCTATAATATATGAAAGTGGAAACATGTATGGATTATCATAAATAAGGCCATTCACAATCTTGTCTTCTGCTTAAAGGAAAGAAACATCTCACTGTAAAAACTAGGAGACAAATACAAGCATGGTAATTGCTCTTATGCATTGAAAGGAGTCTTTGTAAAATTTCTTTAAAGCTATATTTGTATTCATCAGAACCCTGTACGTAGACCTTTACCACATTAGTTTGTTAAAAGAACCTGAGTTTTAGAACTCTGAACAACATAAAGCATAACTAGTGAATATGAAATATTAATTGGCATTTTGATTAGGTGATTAAGTTCTTTAAGGAAATATTATGGAGATCAAAATTCTTCTAGTGGAACAGTGCAACAATAAATGCTTGAACATGTCATGAGAATATTTTTGCTGTTTTAGTTCACCAACAGGTACAGGGAGATCTAGTACAGCTTAATAAAGAATGTTAAGGAAACTTTTGTCTGCAACAGTGGTGAAACTTTGATAGTCGCGAAAGTAACAGCCATATTTCTAGAAAATGCATTGAGATATTTATGATCATATCATGCTGTTGTTCTATACTGAATGTTTCACTTGCCTGAGTTACTTGCAACGATCAGTTGCTATCTCTGCTTCTTTGTGATTCTTTTGGTGTTCCTGGATCTCCTGCTGTATACAATTCCCTGAGCATGTTAATTATAATCTTTGTTGATGGGCTAGAGTATCCCACATTGCATGACCTCAATAAATATTGATCTGGTTTGCGAGCAGAAATAACTTGTTTGAGTTATATTCTCTGAGACTAATCAATTGTGCTAAGAAAGTAAGAATCATTCACTACCTGATTATATGTGATATATTTAAGGCTTGCTTTATTCAGTTTGACAAATCCTTTATTATTATTATGTCTGGTGTGTCACATTCCTGATCTGGTTTCTCCATCATAATCTTCACTGGCTCATGTTCACCCACTAATTCCTTGCTTTGATCACATCTAGTTAGCATTTAATCTTGAAATTTTAAATATTGTGCAGCAAGGTTCGTGGACTCGGTACCGGCATATAAGACTGTAAATGGGTCGGGTTGACCCGTGACCCGATCCACCCCGACCCGCTTGGATCCGATCCAACCCATTTTAAAGAACCCACGGAGCCGGGTCGGGTTCTAAAATTGGACCCGTTCAATACTTTGGGTCAGATATGGGTTTATTGAATTTGGACCCGATCTAATCCGATCCGATCTGAATTCAATATTAAATCCAACATATAAACTATAAAGTAAATAGAGTGGGATCGGAATTCCAAATGCTCTTATAGTATTATTATTTTTAAAAGTTTTACTCAATTTGATTATGAGATTTCGAGAAATTATTTATAAATTAAGAGTCAAGCCAAAGTAATGTTTATTTTTTTTTGTTATAAACTTTGCATTTGTTAATTTATTATATGAACTGGCCTGATCAAAATTTGGATTCGATCCGGATCTAAAATTTTTAGATTGGGATCGGGTTATACATGGACCCGATCTGACTCAAATGATCTAATGGGGCAAACTTTTTGATCATAGACCCGACCCGATCCAATCTGGTTTTTAATTGGGTTGGGTCTGAGTCCAACATTAGGACCCGATCAAGGAACCGGGTCGGATCGGGGTCACTCATGATTCGGTCCAACTCGACTCATTTACATCCCTATCGGCACCCATGCCGGTTGTCGGTCGGATGGTACGGTATGGTACCATATCGTATCATACAGTCTCATACCGTCAATAAAAAAATCAAAAAAAAATTTCATCTATTTGTCAAAAAAAAAAAAAAAAAATTTCCGTACTGGATTAAACTATCCAGTACCATACCGTACCGACCGGTTCGGTCCGGTTTAGGCTATTTTTTGAAAATTGGCTTGAACCGTTCCGATTCTCTGCCGGTACAATATGGTATGGAGTGTACCGGCCGATTCAGGCTGGTACGAAAAATTATGTTGTGCAGATTCACCTATTACTTTATCAAGTCTTTGAATGATTTTTATGAACCAAGTAAAACAACCAAGTTTTGCAAACTTTCTTGAAATCAGTTTTTCCTCTATTACTCGGCATGGATTGGATCGACTTTAAATTTGCTTCTTCCTCCTAATATAACAGGAAGCTAGTGAGAAACTTCAATCTACTCCTTTCTCATTGACCTTTTCCGAGGATAAATCCCTCAAGGTATGGTATTGATTTTCCTTTTGCTGATTTAGACTACCTGTTTTTACATCATATGTTTCTGTTTGCTTCAGGGACTACAATTTCTTGCTGAAACTGTCGAAGATGGGGGAACAGAGAAGTTAATAACGAGCACCAGCTTACAGAAAGACCTCCAGGAAAAACCAGTCAAAAGCATTTTCTCAAAAGCTACAGCAATACACAGGTCATACCCTAGCATTGCTCTAAGAACGGAAGGCCTTGCTTTATGATCTAAGGCACTTGCTAAATTTGATTGCTTGTAATAAATCTTATATTTGATTGATTCAATTTTTTGGCATTATTCTTGGCATACCTTTTCTATGTCAGCTATTACACGTCCAATATTACGATGTCTGCCAATCTGGCCAATAACTGCCTCCTCGCTAGAAGTTCTCATTTTCCTTTTCACTGTTTACAACATTTGATAAATGATAATAATGACCGATATGGTTGGCTACAAGATTTGGTTTATAGCTTGATACAGTGATGGTTGGTTCTCATGGATGCACGTGCAGAATTTACATGCCTGTAATCATTAATCTGCTTCCCTTACATCTAAAATGCTGCTCTTAATGGCTGAAGGATAAACACTGAATTCACAATCACAATCAGTTCTTTCCTAACCATTTGGGATCGGATCTTCATTCATTGAGTGGTGACCGCCGGTTCCAAACCCGGATAAGAAAGATGGAGGGTTGACGTCGAGTTGATATGTGGTTCCAGAAGTATAGATTCAAATAAATGGTGGATTATATTTGCTTAAGCAGGCCAATAACAATGGTTGCAGTTTTGAGCGTTCCCAAAGTTGCCTATCTAGATTGAAGGATGGGGCACGAGGCACCTATTTTTTGAGTACTCTTATGAATCTCCATATATGTGAGAAAATGCCAGACAAGAGTAGGTGCCTGTTTGATGGTTCGGCTTTCTCTCAATCAATCATGCTCGATACGAAACTCCTTCTCAAGGGCGTTCTGGATGCCTACAACCTGTCTCAAATAATTGTCAACATTTGATGCACTTGCTCCATTCTAGGGAATCTATTTTTGATTGATTTAATTGTTTATCACCATCTTCGCTTGTTGCAAGCTTGCATGGTGTAAATCGCTAACGCCCGTATGACACGTGCCCGTATGTTGGAGGCATTACAAATTGCAGTCAACCGGGTCACGGTCGAGTTATATTGGGAAATGGATCGTCCAAATAAGAACTGGTGAATAGAAAGATCACGGATGACCTTTTTGTGCAACCATTGCCGGTAGCAACTTCTTTTGAGCACTTAATTGAAACCGTTGCTTTTCAATTAAAGTCACTAGGTTTCATGCTGATTGCTGGAAGTGTGGCACTCAGTCTCTCTGGTGAAACTAGAAGTTTCTTAGCCTCGTTGGATACGGCTTCCTATTTAGCATGCCATGAACGTTGCTGTTCCATATGAATATATGTTGGACAATACTAAGAGGGCGTTGCACTCTTACGTATTGCAAATAGAACCCCTAAATTAATACTTATCCTTGATAGGAAATTACCTCGTTGTCATTCATTACTTATGATGTTGGTGCTATCATTACTCATGCTATTAAAAGGAACTATTCAAATAGCAATTTCCGGGGTTTCAAGTCAAAGCTATGCCATGTACAACTTCAATATGAATGAATAAATAAAGAGATATTGGAGGAAATTGAGGTACTTTATAAGATGTTGGACATATTTATAATTTTAAAACGACAACGATATTTGTATCATCTCATTAAATTTAGATTTCATAAAAAATGAATAATTAGTGACATAAATTTAGATTTCATCCAAAATGAATAATTAGACCTATGGAAGGAAATTAAGGTGTTATTCTATTTCAAGGTGCTTATGATGCTCGAAGTTTGTCTTAGCTTCATTTATTTTATTTTATTTGGATCAAAATCAAAGATCAGATTCGGTTCAAGATTTGACTGGCCCTTTATTTTTGACTGCTTTATGTGCTTGCTCTTCCTTCAAAATTCATAATACAATCATCATTCTTGCATACCGGCTCATAATTTTTTTTTAAATAAGAATTTAGTTAATAAATATTTATAGCAGTGGATCGCTAACGATATATATCCTTGCGTGAAGAGGCAAGGGTATGCGGCTAGTTTCATTAAACGATTTCTTCATGAAGTTTGAATGCATGCATGGCAAGATATTTTTGTAACATTTTATTAATTGTTACATTTGGAGATCCAATTTATTGTTACAATAGAAAAAGTATGCTGGATATTGGGATCCTAACATATTGCTAAGTTTTACTTTTAATTGTTTTTGCTTAAATAGTTTAAATAGGCTGGTGTTATTTGTTATGGGGAGAAACTTATTAGTGGAAATACGTGCATAGTCTTACAACTTTATAGTTTATTGTTTTGCTATTTGAATATCAGGTAGTTTGTGAAATGTACATCGAGAGATATTTCTAAGATGTCAATTTTATATTTTATTTAGTAAAATAATAAGATGATAAATTATTATTATTATTTCTAGTTACAACTTGATTATAAGTTACTAAAAGTTTCAAACTTATCTGTCTGTATACCATACTGCTCACCTAGATACTTCAAATATTCATTGCTTTTTTCAGCCTTTCTTCCTAATTTTAACTTATCGAAACTATCCCTATTTCACAGCTTAGTGCATTTGGTTCGTAACTTTTAACACAAAAGGTGCTTCCTTTAAAAAAGTGCTTGCTAAAAATATCTTGCAAATGCGTCTACAAGAACATAGTTAAAAATTTGAGTTTAGAAGAACTAGCAAGCGTGCTTGTTGAGTAGCTCAAGGAAACATAATCATTAACGATTCTCCAACAATTTTTAGACAAACATGAGAAAATCCTTTATTTTCATTCCTTTTCATCTACTTTTTTTTATTTTCTTGGCAATCAAACAAAACTTTCGATGGACTCCTGGGGTAATTCTAGATGGAGCAGCCCACGGTTGCCTCACTTTTGGAGGATAAAATGAAACATCAAGGAACAATAATTAGCAATTTTATCAAATTAATATTTTTTTAAAAATAATTTATGAAAATATTATTTCTTTTAAAATATTTATAAAAGTACTGTCTAATTTAAAATCGTCCTTCAAAAGAACGATTTATTGATAGATATTGCCCAAGATGAGTGATTTACCAGCTAGACAGCCGCCCTATCATAGGGCATCTATAAGTCGTCCGACTTTGATAGAGTCTGGCACACCACCATATTATGATGTCACTAGCCTAAGTTTTGCTCCATTCTAACAAAAATAGTAAAATTATTTAAAGAGAAAATGATTGATTATAAACTCTTTTTTTTATGGATACTTTCTTGATATGCAAATTCAAGCTTCTTCAACCATGTTTATAGTTATAGGATATTTTAGAAATAATGGACAATCTCAGTGTTCAACCATATAACCTGTATCAAGATTGACAATAATTTTTTTTTGCAACTAACAAAAATTATAGCATATGCATTCAACTTGAAAAAAATTTGTAACATTAATTTCAAATTAATATTTTTATAATATTTGATTATTACAAAGTTTGTTAGTTAAAAAAAAGTATAATCAATATAACTATCGAGAGATGTATATGCTAAGGTACTCAGGCCTCCTCCGCGTCTGTCTCTTATAGGCTGATGGTGTAATGGCTTAGATACGGTATCGACTATAATAACTTAATTGCCTTATCATACAGCGACTATCGTAACTCAGCAAACAGAGTTCATGAGTCAGCTTGGAGGGTGGGGAGGTGGCACAAAAAGTCATCCTATCATAGGATGACTTTGCCTGAAACGGTATTTTTATAAATAGTTTGTAAAGAGCATTATTTTAGTTATTTTTTTTAAAAAAATA
Organism: Cocos nucifera; assembly: GCA_006176705.1. NCBI lineage: Eukaryota > Viridiplantae > Streptophyta > Magnoliopsida > Arecales > Arecaceae > Cocos > Cocos nucifera. Next base: position 170,147 of record QRFJ01004839.1, read on the forward strand.
TTATTAAGGTAAAATACCAGCAATAATTAGTTATCCAAAAATGCAAGGTTAGTTGTATTTTTGCCACTTACTTTTTTTAAATAAAATTCAGGAGACAAAGCTTACATTAACTTAACAACAGTACAACACAAAGTTTGCAATCTGGAAGTGACCTATGAAGCAAAGTAGAGAGTCGCTGTCAAAACAAAAGGTGAAGGTTAGAATGGTGAAGAGGAGCCTGCAACACTAAGATCAATGGAGTCATTACCAACATTTCTAGTAGCTAGTGCATCTTCTGTCCTACTGTAAATAGTAGTCAAATCATCCTGCAAGATAGAATCAAGAGCATAATGAATAGAGTCACCATTTTGTCAAGCGAAATATTCTTGCAAAGCAGCTTTAGCAATGAAATCTGCAATCTAATTAGCTTCTTGGTAAGTATGAGATACGGTGAAACTGTTGCATGCAGGGATAGATCTAGGATTATCCTAAAATATTATATGGTGCTTATATATAAAGAAAAGTACAAATAAATAAATGTAATGCATATTTCAATGATAAAAATATATGAAAAATCTTATATTTATATACCAAACAACTAAATCATAATTTATACAAAAAAAAAAGAAGTCATGATCCATCCTAAGAAATCATCGTAGTTGTGCATGGCACTATTTTAGATCATAAAATTCATCAATGATGGATCTATATCAAACTTTTTAGTAATTCTTCTTTCAATATAAGTAATCAAGCAATTTGCAAGTAAATCATTTTCCATCTTGTTTTAAAGTCTGTTTTTAATAATCTTCATATAGCTAAAAATGATCACGTAGTTGTTGTAGTTTAAACATGAAAAGTTAATATTAAACAAATCAAACGATCAATCAAAGAATAAATAATAGACTTTTCTATTTTTGTCTATCCTTAACAAAGTTTAGAAATTATTGACTGCTTCTTTAACTCAGGATGATGAGAGATATCAAGCTCATAATATTGTTCCTGTATTCTTAAATGTAGCTTTTCCTATTTAGTAAAATCATTAGGATAAAATTTGCTTACTAGCTTACAAATATGATTAATATTAAATAACTTGTAATTATCTTGGATCCAAAGTTGTACTAAGAATAAGTAGCTCCATTGTATTTTTAGTGATTCTACTATTAAGCTCTTGCCATTGAGTATCTATGATGGCAATAAATAAGTTTATCCGATAATGATGCTCAAATAAAATATGATCATGTTGTTGACGAGCTCGGCTCCTTCTAATCATGTAAAGGGCACTCATGTCAGAAATATTAATCTCATGCTTCTCACAAAAATATTTTACTTCTTGAAAAAAAAAATTCAACCTAATTCTCTCTTTTTTTATATCAAAGTTTTAAAACTAGACACCAAAGTGATGGCATTTAAGATGTCTTGAGATTTACATTGTAAGACTTGACACAAATTATGAGTAATTATCATAATATCTCTTATAAGATATAATATAAAGATAAACTTATAAGATGTCATGACATTATAAGCAAAATCTACATCATCTCGCTGGGAATAGTTACCTTCTTTCATAATCGTTTGAATGACTGTGCAAGTAATATCAAACATTTGTAATAACCTTTCAATGGATGCCAAATGGGAATCCCATTGAGTATCTTCAAGTCGTTGCAATGTTCCAATTTGATGCAATTCACTACCTATCTCAATCTTACCATTAGCAATTAGATTTGAAACATTAGTAGTATGTGCAGTTCTAAGTTGATCATGCCTTTTGAGAGAACTAGTAATAATATTGACAATAAATATCAATTAGAAAAGAATTGATATATAGGGCTAACTTTATTAGCTGCTGTAACTAATACTAACTGTAAGCGATGAGCAAAATAATGAATATAATATGTAGAAGGATATTCTTTCAAAATCAATACTTATAATCTATTCCACTCACCATGCATATTACTTGCTCTATCATATCCTTGACTTCTAATATTATAAATATTAAAGCCGTGGCGAGAAAAAATAGATACTATCTTATTTTTCAAAGTTAATACTGTAGTGTCGGAAACATGAATAAGATCAAAGAATCTTTTCTGCACACAGCCTTTTTTGTCAACAAATCTCAACACAATAGCCATTTATTATCTTTTGGACTCATCTCGAGCTTTATCAATAATAATATAGAACTTTGAATAATCAATTTCGAACCTCACAAATAGTAGCATGAATTCTTCTTACAAAAATGAATAATATCTTTTTTTGAATATTAGATGAGATATATTGAGTATTTCTAGGGGCATTTTCAAAAACAATATTTACAACATTCTGATCATAAGATGCTAAAAATTTTACCAATTCAATAAAGTTTCTATAATTTAATGATTCGGAACTTTCATTATTACCTTTAAAGGAGCAAGCTTGAATTATAAGCCACCAAACCACATCAATGGATGTTTTAAGCCGTAAATGATTATCAGCAATTACTTGAGCACTATGCTTATTGAAGACTCTCTACATATGCTGGGATTGAGCCATCAAAGTATCACAAGACTTCACAGAAATATTGTATGGTGAATTTGGACAAACTCCAACATGAGCTAAAAATGCACAATCTTTTTCATAAATTCTTTTCTAATTTTTAAATTTTATTTTTGTAAAAGTATTGGTACCATGATGAACATTTAAATAATTATTAAATATATAACATGACAAATAAAATGCTATATCTTTAGTAGGTGAACACTCTAACCAACTAGAAAATTCTTTAAACCAAGAGTATTGAAAATATCGTTGATATTTTTCAGAACCAAATGAAGAATTTTCAGAAAGATGAGACCGATATGGTCCTACTTTGATATAAGCACACCAAATTTCATCACATTGATTGATAGGATACTCCCATATCGGCACACATAATCCTAGATCACGTTCTAAAAAAGAAATATCAATTTTTTGTTTTACTATTGGATTCTTAGTTGGATGATTTTCAATATAAGTAGATTATACATTTGAAGATGGAAATGACTCAATAGCTTCATCATGTTGAATATTTTTTCTTTTGAAAAAAGCATCAATAGTATGTGGCTTTTTCATGATTAGCCTAATACAAATTGATAAGAATGAAAAAGATTTATTAATTAGACAATCATTATTATAAATAAATAAATATAATAATCTAATGATCGGCTCCCACAATGCCACAACTTAGCACCAAAGTTTGATTAACAATTGACAAATGCATAGAATATGATTCTAATTACAATAATACTAAAGTAAAACATAAAATCTAATTAACAAATGGTGGAGTTTAAGATTTTGCATTCTAAAATTGTTCAATAACTAAAACTAATTAAAAAGTGTTGCTATATATATTGTTTGGTACTTTGGTTCCTAATATACATTTAGTTTATTATTAAAATAATTGATAATAATATATAAAATTATTCTATTTCAAATTAGATAAATACTAGAGTATTTTTAGTATTTATATTTGGATGGCATCTACAATACTAATTTATGAAAAAAATACTCTGTACCATACAAATTTCTTTTCTCACTTGTTGAATTTTATTTTCTATACATATATACATACATACTATACACACACACACAACAACAACAACAACAACAAATCTCAAAGGCAAAAGTTAATCCATAATACTAACAAATAACAACAGATTAAACAGATAAACATTCAAATTTATATACATATTCAATTTATCAAGCATATAATAAATGGTAAACAAAAGAAAATAGAATTTAGAATAATGAAATAATAAAAGCATGAAAGAAATAAAAGTAAGAGAAGAAAAATAATCTTATAGAATCTCTATGTAACTATAAAATATTTGTAAAAGAATCTCTATTTTATTCTTCTACTACTGTGTTATCGTAGAATACTTTATGAAGGAGATAATAAGATGAAAAGATAAAAAAAAAAAGTGAAAGAGACTTAGAAAGGGGAGAGAATAAAAGAAAAAGAAGTAGATTGATTAATTAGTTATAAATTTGTAGTGAAAGACAAAAATACAAAAGAGTAAAAAAAGATAGAAGCATAGAAAAGTGGAGAGAGAAAATTGGAAAGAAAGAGAGAGAGGAAGAAAAAAAGACTCCTTATAGGTGTGGACCGCTTAATAAATTATATATTTATTATAATTATTAATTATCTTTGACTTTTAGTTCACTTACAAAAAAATATTATATATTTTTTCATTATATATATATATATATATATATATATATATATATATATATATATATATATATATATATATATACTTTTTTCAAAAGCTTGGGGGGTGGGGGGGCACATAATGAATATGTCTTTATATTTACCACTAACATATCTAAATATCTATATTTTATATTAAATTTTTTAAATATTGGGGGGATGGGGGGGTACATGCCCCCCTCCATCCATCCCTGGTTATATGCATTCTTCTAGCAAAGATCATTCACAATGGGGATAGAGGAAGCATTTGCATTAGTCTGATTTGCTAAAGATGCGAGTGCTAACTGCATCATCTTCTAACTATAGAGTGTTAATAGCTTCAACTTTGCTTACATCACCCTAATACCAAGAAAGAAAGGCATGCTCTTGGCTTAGGATCTCCGGCCAATAAGCCTTTTTAATGGGCTCTACAATATCATCATGAAGGTGCTTGCAAGGTGTTTGGCTTCTGCTCTTCCCGATTTGATTGATCTTTCATATATAGTCGGTATTTATTAAAGATAGGGTTATTATTAAAAACTTTCTCAATGCTCATGAGATGATCTTTTACTGTTAAAGGATAGGTCACAAAGATCTAATATGCAATCTCAACTTTGAAAAAACCTTTGATAAAGTAAATTGGGATTTCCTTCTCAATGTTTTATTGGCTAGGGGCTTCCTACCTAAATAGATTGCTAGGATTTGGAATCTTTTGTCTTCAGCTTCGGTGGCTCTCCTTGTTAATGGCAGACCCAGGAGATGGATTAGATGCAAATAAGGCTTGAGGCAATGTGATCCTCTCTCTCTCTCTCTCTCTCTCTCTCTCTCTCTCTCTCTCACTCTCTTTATACTTGCTGTTGATGTGCTTGCTAGACTCTTCAAGCGGGCTAGTTCTTTTAGAATTATTGAATAAATTGGTTCCCAGGTGGAATTTAAAGGACATACTAGCCTTCAATTCGTTGATGATATACTACTATTCTATGCTGGAAAAAAGAAGAGTCTAGTGGCAGCTAAGGCAATTTTGTTAGCTTTTGAAGTGGCAGTTAGTTTAAAGATCAATTTTCATAAAAGTTTATTTGTCTGCCTCAACATGGACAACTCAGAGGCCTCTTTATTCGCAAACAGGATGAATTGCTCTAAAGAGATTTTTCCATTCAAATATCTTAAATTGCCTTTTTGTGATAAAGAAGCACCAAAGTGATGTTGGATGCCTCTTATTGAAAAAATCAATATAAGGTTGGCTTTATGAAAAGAAAAAATATTATCCTGGGATGGAAGATTATATTGGAAATAGTATTCCAAAGCCAATCATCAGTCTATTGATGGTTGAGTTATATTTTATACATGTATATGAATTATAATTGAATAAAAGTTATTCTGATTTTTTATCATAAATCTTTCATCTTCTAATAAGCTTTTGTGTTGTGGTGAAGTCCTTAAGACTATTTAGAATCGACAAAAAAAAATTTATCGTTTAGTCCTTAAACTTGTTCGTGACCAAATGATACGTTGTTATCAATGATGATAATGTTTATCGAGTGTAGGTCATTATGTGCTATATAGATTGGTTATCCTCTTAATCAAGGAGTGTGAAGACACTGGTATGACATGCAGGTGAGATGTAGGAGTACATTTATATTGAATGTGACTAACTCTGAAGCATTTCTGCTATCAAGATTTATTCTGATGGAATAAAGATATAAGTATCCTTTCGATCTGAGATCACCATGGCGACTTTCAAGCAACTCACTGTGCTTTGGTGTCGGACTATCTAAATTTTTAATTTAGTGATAGAAGATTTTTGAGCACAGTCAAATACTTGAGGAGTTAGTGTATAAATCAAGATGAAATTGATTACTCCAGTTCAGGAGCTGTATTCAATTATGTTTTAATTTAGCAAATTCTTGATCAGGATAGTCCTTATGAGGAGTCACAGGACTGATTGCGTTGAGATACAATTTGGATGTACTTTTCAGAATTTGTAGTTTACTCGGAGTCATCCTATACACAGAGGTCAAAGAAATGAATTATGTAGTAACCATATTCACGTAGGTTCTGAATATTATGATTGTGATAATTCGATCTATCCGGACATCAAGTACCATTGCTAGATGGTCACTTTGATTAGTACAGGAATTGATTTCTATGCTACCGACTTAGGTTCGAACCTGCAGGATCACACATATTAGAGATTTCTACTTGATCTGATGGCTGATGAAAAGTTCCACCGAACTAAAACTTTATAGTCAAGTATCCCACTAGACTGCAACTCTTCGATCGGAAGTCCTACTGCGTTGAAACTCTTAGTTGCACTTGACTGGGACTCTATGGTCAAGAGTCCTATTGGATTGAAACTCTTCGACCAAGAGTCCTACTACTCTGGAACTCTAAGTTTTACTTGTTTGAGACTCTGTGATCGAGAGTCTTATTGGTTTAGGACTCTGTGATAATGAGTTACACTTATTTTAGACACCGGGATCAAGATTCCCATTGGTTTGGGACTTTTCGATTAAGAGTTTCATTTTGATGAAACTCTATTATCTGGACATCCATTGATTTGGACTCTATATTAATGAGAGGTTTAATTAGTAATTTAATCGCTAATTAACTCAATTTGATGGAGTATTATTTTTTGGATCAAGTTCAATTGAATTGGCTTTAGTTGGGTTTGATCCGATTAGATTATGAGATGACCTAATCGCAAAGAAAGTTTGGTCCCTGATTTGATCAGGAGTTGAGTTTGATCAATTCTTGATTTTATAGATTTTAATTAAGCCTAATTAAATCTAAATTAGTCGTATTTAATTTGATCCAATTAGGTCTAGCCAATTTAGATTGAGTTGATTCAATTAGATAAGGTTTAAATTGTGACTAGTTTGACTAGTCTACTTGCCACCTCATCCTTTAATCTATGCCTATAATTTTGTATGAGAAAAGTTTCTCGTGAAACTTTTTCCACACAAAAGGGGGTGCATGCCTAGGTATCTCACACCCTAAATGGATAAGATTAGGTGGTTTTGGTTTGAATTCAAATTGAGTTTGAATTTAAATCGAAAACCAACCTGATCTCATCCTTCCATGCATTCTGAACGCAAAAGAGAGCAATTTAAATTACATTTTCTTAGGATGTGCACACACTTCAGATGAGAGAATACTTTCATGAGTCTCTTATATGCATGAGAGAATAAAAAATTTAAATTTTTTGTGAGAGAAAAATACAGAGAGGGCTAGCGCAGGCTTCAGGGTGTGTGTATACCTTAGGATTTCAGCCTAGAGTTCAGGGAGTATTTTTGTGAGATACGAGTGTCATAAAATCACAAAAAAATTAGGAGAACCTCCTCTACCTCTCTACTATGTTCATTGATGATCCAGAGCATCCAAAGAGCTTGTGGATGAAGATCAAAGGAGTTCGATCGATATCAGTCATCCAAAGGATCCGGCATCGAGCTAGCACTCGGAAGGAGCCGATCGGGTCCAGGAGTCTTGTGTGGATGATCCATGAAGGCCAGACACACTGTATGGCTGCATTGCAATCAGTAGACCTCTCTGACAATGATCGAATTATGGAGTTCGGATACTCGCATAGGTATTGTGTTCTGAACACGTAGAATTAGTAGTAAAATAGTTTTACTACTAGTATGTGGTTTTCAAATTTAAAGTATGCATATCATATTTAGATTCTTAGTGTATGATTTTCAATGATCAGTAACTCTAAATTAATAAGATTAATTTTGCTTTTGACTATATTTATTAATTTTTTTAAAAAAATTTGAAAATAGAGCTAGAAATCCTACATTGAAACCTTCAGTAGTATCAGAGCAAGGTCATTAAATATGATTTATATATGCTTTAAAATTTGAAAAATAAACATTTGTGATATGTAAATCTTCTGAGTAGCAAGTAATCCGATTAGGTTGGTTGTCATGGACGTCCGATCATAGGAGAAAAGTATGATTTAAAAGCCATCTCTTTTCATTCGATGGAATTTTCTTATGGCGGTAGGGGTTCCGCTGCGATTATATCCCATGACGATGAAGCAACGAAAGAAACATAAAATAGGCTTTAGTTTGATTTTTAATCATGGATATGAGTTTAGACATGATCTAAATTGATTCATGATTTATTTTTATATAGTGTACATAGTTTTGGATTAAACTCTACAACTAGTATTGTTTGTGAAATGAGCCGATCCATTTTTAAAATGAGTCGACCCATTTGATGAATAGTGCCAAGTTATAAAGAACCTTTCAAAATTTTAAAAAATATTTTTGAAATGCCGAACCCCAACCCTCAGTCCAAAAACTTAATTAAGAATTAAGTATTATGAATTAGGGTCTAGAATTATGAATTAAAGATCTTAAGTAATTGAGCATAAAATTTGGATTATTGGGTTAGATGAATTAGGTTCATTAATTGGGTTAGATCTAAGATTAGTTAAAGAATAGACTAAATTAGAGTAATTGATCCAATCTAACAAAATATTGATTTAGATTAGGTCAAGGACTCTTTAGATTTAATTACAATAGTTTTAGTTGGTCAAATCCATGCCTTTAACGAGGACCAAATGGATTTGATTCGTGGCTACATGGTCGAATATTAAATTACTAGGTTGGTCAAATTAAAACTAATAAATCGGATTGTATCTAAGATAAGTTTGGCAGTCTGACCAATAATTTTTAATTGAGAGCTACTCGCACTGATTCGATCTTTGATGAGTTAATGGCATATTTCTTCCACTAATTTTACTTATTTGGCCATTCTAGTGAATTAGATTTTGATTAGATCACTTGGTGATTTGGGTTCACCCATGTCAATTAGATAAATTAGTATGACTGATTTAGACGCTCCTAATGCCGACTTGAATTAGGTCCTTTTTTGAACTGACTTGGTGAAGTCAGTGAAAGGATAAAAATTGGCTAGTTAATTTTTTTTTCTCTTCTTCTTAAAATTAATTAATAAAATTTTTTAAAATTATTAGATCCTTAAAATCTATAGTTATGATGATAACTAGGTCATAACCTCCCATTAAGTTGAATGATAATGGATCTATTAGATTAATAATCATTGGAGATCCAAAGACTTGGTGCTTATTGACTAATAAAATTATCATTCATAATATGATGATTTGATTGTGTCTTTTTAATGGTGGTCAGATTGGCCAGCCAAAATCGAGCTTGATCATTTGTTGGTCAGATGCACCAAATATGATTATGTTAATGGTTGGACCTAACCGAATCTTTTTAGTGAAGGCCAAAGCCTATTGATTAGGTTTCGGAGCAAAATTAAATTACTAAAAGTTGTTTAGAGAAATAATTAATTATGAATCTATCCATAGATGCACATGGGTTGACCAACCAAAGTTGGGCTTGTGTGTAGTTTGTGTGGTTTCTAGTATCCACTAAGAAATTAAAGTAATTTTTCAAATTGAAGGTAGAGGCTATCAATTCATATAAAATAATGAAAGAACCTTTAGACTAAAGTCTATATCTTTAGAATAATTAATTTATATACTAATTAGGTTTGGTTTTTTCTTGCGCAGCTATGGCCACTATCCCATCGCTCTAGTCATTGTTAGATAATGACAAACTCATGGGACCCAACTTCGATAGGTGGTATCGAAAGTTGAAGATAATCTTGAAGCATGAGCGGATCCTGTATATTTTGACCGATCCAGTACCTAAGGAGCCAGCCCCGAATGCTAATAAGGTAGTTAGAGATACTTATCAGAAGTGGCTCAATGACCGCACCATTATTTGGTGCATAATACTGGTGGCGATGAATGATGAGCTCAGCCATAGGTTTGAGAATGCCCAACCTCAGAAGATGCTTCAAATGTTGAATGCCTCCTTTATCATGTCTGACGATGTTGAAAGGCATAAGACTAGTTGTGCTATTTTCAACACTCGGATGAGGGACATGATCTTAGTCATGATCATGTATTGTATATGATCGAGATAATTGAGCGCCTTAGTAAGCTGAGCTTTTTCCAGCACGAGCAGCTGGAGAAGGATACGATCCTAAATTTTTTACCCAAGTCCTTTCTTACTCATTTTATAATGATAAAGCCTGTAGTGAACTACCATGGCTTGTTGGGGTTGCTATAGAATTTTGAGAAAGATCACTATCTCCACAAGAAGTCGATGAATGTAGTGGAAGGGTCTTCTTCTGATCGTCGATCCTTTAAGAAAGAAAAGAAGAATAAGAAGAAGAAGAATAAGAAGGTGTAGCTACATGCTGGGATGTCTGCACAGGATCAGAGCAAGAGGTTCAAGTCCGACCAGAGTTAGGCGGAGTACTTCTTTTGCAAAAAACAGAAGCATTGAAAGAGGAACTATCCTCAATACATTGCCTTCTTAGATCCAAATAGGCCAAAGAAGAAGCAAGCAGTTGCTGGATAAAGTAATTATATGATAACACCTTACAACTTTTCAATATGTGATACTACTGCCTGGGTATTAGATACCAAAAGTTCTTATCATATGTATAATTCGATGCAGGATTTGCAGGTCAGTAGGAGATTTGATGAAGACGAGAGATTTCTGAACGTTGGAGATGAAAGATAAGTTTCAGTTCTAGCTTTAAAAATCATGAACCTTGTAATCAATTCTCGTAAAGTAATTCTATGTGAATGTCACTATTGTTCAAGCTTTTTATTAAATATTATTTCTATAGGACTTTTGGCCATGTATAGTTATGAATTTTTAATAAAAAAATATTTGTAATATCATTTTAAATAGTATTATGATATTTGTTGGATAATTGAATAATAAAATTTACTTACTATCACAGTCTATTAATGTGGTTCAATCCTCTGGTAAATATTCTAGATTAGACGATATGTTTGAAGTCTACCTTTGGCATTGTAGGCTAGCTCACATTAATAAGAATAGAATAAATAAGTTGGCTCAAGAAGAAATTCTTGAAATTGAAGATTGTGAATCACTTTCAATCTGTGAGTCCTATCTACTTGGTAAAATGATCAAGTCATCTTTTACTGAAAAAGATGAGTGAGCTAGTGAACTCCTGAGTCTAGTACATTCTGATGTATGTGGATCTATGAGCTCAAGTACTTGAGATAGATATTTTTACTTCATAACCTTCATGGATGACCTTTCGAGGTATGTATATGTCTATTTAATGAAGTATGAGTCAAAGTCGTTTGAAATATTCAAACTATTCCATAATGAGGTAGAAAAGCAAACTAGAAAGAGTATTAAAATTTTTTGATCTAATCGAGGGGGTGAGAACCTTTCCAACGAGTTTCTGACATATCTTAAAAAGAATAGAATTCTCTCCTAGTAAACTCCTCCTAAAATACCATAGCATAATGATGTATCTGAAAGAAGAAATCAGATCTTGTTGGACATGATTCGATCCATGATAGAGTTTGCCGGTCTGTCAATCTCCTTATGGAAATATGTGCTCGAGTCAACTTGTTACATTCTTAATAGAGTTTCGAGTAAGTTCGTAGCCAAAATACCAAATGAGATATAGATAGGACGTAAGCCAGTACTCTCGTATTTTAGGATTTAGGGGTATCCGACTTATGTCAAATATTTAGTAACGGACAAACTTGGACCTAAGTCTGACAAGTGTTATTTTATAGGATACCCAAAAGAGATCAAAGGATATTACTTCTATCTAGCTGATGAATAAAAGATGTTTGTCGGTCTTAAGGCAATCTTTTTGAAAAAGAAGTTCCTTCATAAAGGGACTAATGCCTCTAAGATCAAACTTGAAAAAATTTGGTAGGTAGAAAAATCGATACATATAGCTAAACCTGAACTAGATATGATTAAATCAGACCCGAAGCCTATTGTATCTGCACCCTTAAAATGGTCTGGTAGAGTACTATATTAGCCAGATAGATACTATGATTTCTTGGTCCAGAATGATGATTCTGTCGAACTCGATGAGAACGATAAAGATTTGATCACCTACATGGATGTAATGCAGAGATCTAATTTTGAGAAATGGCTTAAAGCCATAAAATTTGGAATGGAGTCCATGAAAGTCAACGATGTATGGACATTGCTGACCCACCTGAAGGGATAAAATTTATTAGGTGTAAATGGGTGTTCAAAAGAAAAAAAGACGCAGATGAAAAGATGGAGACCTATAAAGTCCGTTAGGTTGTTAAGGGGTATCATCAATATTATGGTATAGACTATGATGAGATATTTTTTTCTATGGTAATGCTCAAGTCCATTCAGATTATGCTTGCAATAGCTATCCATCTGGACTATGAATCTGGTAGGTGGATGTGAAGACAACTTTTCTTAATGAAGAGTTGAACCAAGAGATGTATATGATATAATCTGAAGGATTCACATCCATAGATGAGTTTAAGATGTGTAGGCTTCAAAGGTCCATTTATGAACTAAAACAGGCTTCTCGGAGTTGGAACATATGTTTGAATAGGATGATCAAAATATATAACTTCGTTAAGAATGAAGAAGAGTCCTGCATATACAAGTGGGTTAATGGTTCAGTAATTATATTTCTTATATTATATGTGAATGATATTCTCTTAATCGACAATGATATTCCTGTATTATAAAAAATAAAGATTTGACTATCGTCATAATTCTTCATGAAGAATTTGGAAGAAGCTTCCTACATTCTAGGGATGAAAATCTATAAAAATAGATCTAAGAGATTGCTTGAATTATTTCAGTCTACATAAATAGATACTATACTGAAGAGGTTCAGTATGGAGAATTCCAAGAAAGGCTATCAACCGATAGATCATAGAATTTTTCTCTTGAAGAGAGATTGTCTGACAATATCTCAAGAGAGAGTGTGTATGAATAGAATTTTATATGCTTTGGCAGTAGGCTCTATCATGTACGCCATGATATGTACACGATCAGATGTGGCATACTCATTAGGGATAGTGAGTAGATACCAATCTGATCCAGAGAAGAACTACTGAAAGGTTGTTAAAATCATTTTGAAGTATTTAAGAATACTAAGGATCAGTGGCTTATTTATGGTGAGTCGGAGTTAAGATTTATAGGGTTCACAGACTCTAGTTTTCAGTCTGATCATGATGACAGCAAGAGTGTGTCGGAATATATGTTTATTCTTAAAAGTGGAGCTATTTATTGAAAGAGTTTCAAGTAGCACAATATGATCGACTCAGTTTGCGAGGCAGAGTATGTTGCTGCATCAGACGCTGCTAAAAAAATAGTATGGTTGAGGAAGTTCATCACTGAGCTTGGAGTGGTACCCTCTTTTGATGGTCCAATTTTGCTCTAATGTGATAACTCTGGAGCCATTGCTCAAGTGAAGAAACTAAAGATACATTAGCGGACGAAGTATATTCTACACTGCTACCATCTTATCCGAAAGATTGTGGATCAAGGTGATGTCGACCTTCAGAAGATCGATGGAAAGAAGAACCTGGCCGATCCATTCACTAAAGTTATTGCAGTAAAGGAGTTCAACAATTTTAAGTCGAAGATGGGTATTAGATACTGTACTGATTGGCTTTAGGCCAAGTAGAAGATTGTTGAAAATAGTATCCCAAAGTCAATCGTCAGTCTGTTGATGGTTGAGCTATATTTTATACATATATATGAATTATAATTAAATAAAAATTATTCTAATTTTTTCATCATAAATCTTTCATCTTCTAATAAACTCCTGTATTGTGGTGAAGTCCTTAAGACTATTTAGAATCGACAAAGAAGAATTTATCATTTAGTCCCTAAACCTGTTCGCGATCAAACGATACGTTGTTCTCAAGGATGATAATGTTTATCGAGTGTACGTCATTGTGCGTCATATGGATTGATTATCCTCTTAACTAAGAAGTGTAGAGACACTGGTATGACGTGCAGGTGAGATGTAGGGATATATCTGCACTGAGCATGACTAACTCCGAAGCATTTTTGCTATCAAAATTTGCTTCGATGGAATATGGGTATAAGTATTTCTCTGACCTGAGATCATCATGATGATTTTCAAACAACTCACTATGCTTTGGTGCTGGAGTATCTGAATTTTTAATTCAGTGATGGAAGATTTTTGCGTACAATTAAGTACTTAAGAAGTCAGTGTGTGAGTTAAGATGGGATTGACCATTTTGATTCAAGAGCTATGTTCAATTATATTTCAATTTAGTAAATTTTTGATCAGGATAGTTCTTGTGAGGAGTCATAGAACTGATTGCATTGAGACACGACTTGGATATACTTTTTAGGATTTGCAGTTTGACCCAGAGTCATCCTATATACAGAGATCAAAGGGATGAATTATGCGGTAATCATATTCATGTAGATTTTGAATATTGTAAATGCGACTATTTGATCTATCCAGATGTCGGTATCATTGCTAGATGGTCACTTCGATTAATATAGGATTTGGTTCTGATGCTACCGACTTAGGTTCGAACCTATGAGATCATACACATTAGATGTTCCTAGCTGATTTGATGGCTGGTGAAGAGTTCCATCAGACTCGGACTCTATGGTCAAGAGTTTTACTAGATTGGGACTCTTCGATCAGGAGTCCTGTTGGATTGGGACTCTATGGTCAAAAGTCCCACTGGACTGGGACTCTTCGATTAAGAGTCCTACTGCTCTACAACTTTGAGTCCTATTTATTTGGAACTCTATGATCGAGAGTCCTATTAGTTTGAAACTCTGTGATCATGAGTTATATTTGTTTCGGACATCGAGATCAGAGTTTTACTGGTTTGGGACTCTTCGATCAAGAGTTTTATTTTGATGAAATTATTATCCAGAAACCCATTGATTTGGACTCCATATTAATGAGAGGTTTAATTAGTGATTTAATTGCTAATTAACTTAATTTGATGGAGTATTATTTTTTGGATTAAGTTTAATTGAATTGGATTCAGTTGGATTTGATCCGATTAGGTTATGAGATGATCTAATTGTAGAGGAGGTTTGGTCCTTGATTTGATCAGGGGTTGGACTTGATCAATTCTTGATTTTATTAGATTTTAATTAAGCCTAATTAAATATAAATTAGTTGGATTTAATTTGGTTTAATTGGACTTGGCCAATTTGGATTGGGTTGGTTTAACTAGATGAGGTTTAAATTGTAACTAGTTTGACTAGTCTACCTGCCACCTCATCTTTTAATCTATGCCCACAATCTTGTACGAGAAAAAGTTTCTTGTGAAACTTTTCCCACGCACAAGAAGGCACATGCCCAGGTATCTCATGCCCCAAATGGATAAGATCAAGTGGTTTTGGTTTGAATTCAAATCGAGTTTGAATTTAAATTGCAGAAAAGAGCAATTTAAATTGCATTTTCTTGGGGCATGTGCACCCTTTAGATAAGAGAATACTTCCGTGAGTCTCCTATCTGCATGAGAGAATAAAAAATTCAAAATTTTTGTAAGGAAAATACAGAGAGGGCTAGCGCAGGCTTCAGGGTGTATGCATATCCTAGGGTTTCAGCCTAGGATTCGGGGAGTGTTTCTATGAGATACGAGTGTCATAAAATCATAAAAAAATTAGAAGAACCTCCTCTATCTCTCTACTATGTCTATTAGCACTCTGGAGCATCTAAACAGCCTATGGATGAAGATCGAAGGAGTTTGATCGACATCAGCCATCGAAGGAATCCAGCATCGAGCTAGTACTCGGGAGGAGCCGATCGGGTCTAGGAGCCTCGTGTGGACGATCCATGGAGGTAAGACATGCTGTGTGACTACATCATGATCATTAGACCTCCCTGACAGTAATCAGATTATGGAGTTCGGCTATCTGCATAGTTATCATGTTCTGAACACGTAGAACTAGTAGTAAAATAGTTTTACTGCTAGTATATAGTTCTCAAATTTAAAGCATGTATATCATATTTAGATTCTTAGTGTAGAGTTTTTTGATATAATCAGTAGCTCTAAATTAATTAGATTAATTTTAGTTTCTATTGTATTTATTAATTTTTTAAAAAAAATTTTGAAAGTAAAACTAGAAATCCTGCACTGAAACCTTCGGATTAACCTCGGTAAACTCTGTACTATCTATCTTGCCCTCCTATTATATGTCTATCCTCAAATTGCCAAAGTGGGTTATTAACAAAATTGAGAAGATCAGGCTAGAGAGCTTTTTGGTGGAAGGGTAAAGATGCCGTCAGTGGTTTTTATTACTTGGTTAATTGGAATTCTGCATGTAAATCAAAGGAACAAAAGGGCTTGGGAATCAAAACTTAAAACAAATGAACTCTGTTTTTCTTGCGAAATGGGCATAGAATTTCTTATGTGGCTCGGATAGTCCATGGCATGGCCAATTCATGGAGCTTATTATAGGAGAAGTTTGGTATGAGATCAAAGAAATCTCTCACTATCTTATCTCCAATTTGGAAGGATGTTTGTAGGCAAAGCATGGCATTCTGAAACTGTCTCTCTTTCAAGCTGAGTAATGAGAGAAATATCAGATTTGGAAAGATTCATGGATTGACGCATCACCATTGTGCTATCTTTTCGCTAGTTTGTCTGAAAAAGTTGTCCAACAGAATATGAGCATTTGCTCATTCTGGATTTGGAGATCTCTATCTTGGAGAATTGCTTTGAGAGGGTCTTTGAAGTTGGAGGAAACTAAACAGCTTGAAGAATTAATGCATATTCTCTCTTTTGTTAGACCTTCACAGCTCTCTAATGTACCAATCTAGAAGTTAAATCTTAATAGAGGCTTTTTGGTTGATTCTTTCTATTCCTTTCTAAACAATTATGACCTCCTTTTATCTTTCCAGAAGATTATTTGGAGGTCGTCGATACCAGAAAAGATCTAAATATTTCTTTGCTTGGCATTGCGAAACAAACTCCACACCAGTGAAGTACTTACAAAAAAAGGATGGTAGGAGAATATTTGATGCTTGCTATGTGGCAGGAACTCTGAATCTTCAAATCACTTGTTCACTAGGTGTCCATCCAGCAAGAGTATTTGGTTTGCTATCAAAACTCAACTTCAGCTTAAAGGATGGCCTTCTAGCTTAGCAAGATCTTTGGACAAGTTGGAAGATTAGGAACAAAAACTAGTTGGCTCGGAGCGTAGGCATTCAGCTCTTTATGGCTATTTACAACAGAATTTGACGACAGCAAAATAAATTAATTTTTCTAAATAGAAGCTCTTCAATTCGCTCTACCTTGTATAAGATTTTGGTGAATTTTCACAGTTGGAAATGCCTCTGCACCCAAATGAAGGAGGACCATGAGTGGCTGTGGAGCAAACTTGTTGGTCTAACTAGTTCTTTATGATTTTCTATTATTTTATTTATCTTTTTTTTTTCTTTTGGTTTACTATAATCTTTCCTTCTTTGCTTTGTACATTCCTCTGGCCTAAATAATAAATGAGGGCTAATCCTTCAGTCTCCACTTTCTTTCAAAAAAAAAAGAAAGAAATCAATAATTAGTACTTTAAGGCCTATCCATGCTACAACAAGCTCAGAATAACTCACAAATGAAGGAGGAAGATGTTTGCTCCCCGTCTTAACAACGTCCCTGCATCGTCGTGAATTATATAGCGAGATGCACCTTTATCTTCAACTACCACAGCATCGAAATTTATCTTAAATGTTCCTAAGGGAGGGGTACCCAAGAGCAGAAGGTACTGAAGAGCTATCCAATATAGACAACTGATAGTTGCCCCAGTACCTTAACGAGAACTTGAAGGTAGCTTCAGTATCAATAGGTTGATAAGAAATAACAAAGCAAGAAACTAGCCGTGATGCATATTGAGAAGAGTATTGAAAGATTCTTTCATTCCTAATAGTCCAGATTAACTAAAGGAGTATGGCTGGAGAGCACAATCCTCCTTCTCTACCCTAGCAGTGAACATGAGGTCCACAAAACCCGGCAAAGAGGAGGGCTGCTGATTACGTGTCGCAATAAATTCTGCTGTTGCCAGTAATTTATGACAAAGGAACACTCGATAGGAACATGATTGATGTCCTCAATGGTATCAGTGCACATGTCACACATAATCTTAGAGTCAGGAATAATACCTCTATTGGCCAATAGATTTTTGTAAGGCAACCTATTCCATACTAGCTTCCACTAGAAAAACTTAACCTGCATGGGAATATCCCATAACCTTTTAAAGGAAGATTGCTCTATAGGCTGCTGTGAAAGGTTGATGAGAGGGTAGAGATCTTTAATAGAAATGTGTTTAGATTGGTTTGGACCCGATATTAACTAATCAGACCAATCTCCATGTGCAATGGGCACTCTATGAAACCGGGTCATCATTTCGGCTAAGAAAAAAGAATTGAATTTATCTGTATATATCCCATTCTCTAGTTGGAAGTTAGCAGCTCATTGGTAAATGGGAGAAGCATATTGATAAAGGTGGGCCAAGCACTTATAGGAAGGTATGATAGCCATGCGTCATTGAGAACACTAATAGATTGGCCATTTCCAATCTTCCATATGAACCGAGATTGAATGATTGGGTTGCAGCTACAAATCTTGCCCTAGATGGACGAACCATGCTTGGGTTTGGTGTAAGTGCGCTAGGAACAATTAAATTGGTATTTAGCTGAGGTAACTCCAGCCCAAAGAGAGGTAGGATTGATCACAATCTACGTTGCAAGTTTGCACAAGTAGGCCTTCCTTCTACCATGAAGGGAATGCAAACGCTATCCCATGCGATCAGGTGCAAGCCTTTACAGTCAGCCTCATGACCCCAGAAAAATGCCCAATATTCCTTCTCAAGGTTGTTGAGAAGGACAAGAGCATGAATACAAGACAAGTAATACAAGGGAATAGGTGAGAGGACTGATCGAGCAAGGTTGCTCTACCAGCTAGTGATAAAGCCTTCCATTGCTAGCTTGCTATTTCTTAGTTAATTTGTCATCAAGAAAAATAAGATCCCTCGCTTTCAAAGGCTTCCCAGATAAGGAAAGCCCAAGATAAGTCTAGGTGCCATTGCTTGCTCTCATAGAAACAAGGCTTCTCATTTGTTCCTTGATGATGGTACAAGTTCTTAGGCTGATCTTCAATTGTGATTTTGCCAAGTTAATAGCTTAACTGGATATGGAGTAATATGTACTAACAATAGCCTTCAAGCATCCCACATCCCTCACCTTGGCTTTTGGCGACAAGGGGATGGTTGTTGGCAAAGAGAATGTGGGACATCGTTAGGCTACCTCTAAGAACTCTATAGGTTTGTAGCAGGATAGAGGTCACTGCATGATGAAAAAACCTTGATAGAGCTTCTAAAGATAGAATAAATAAATAAAAGGATGATGGACAGCCATGGCAAAGTCCCCAGAATCATAGAGAATTAACAATGCAAAATGGGAGGCTATAATGCATGCATGAAGCCATTTAATGAATTTGAAATTAAATCCAAATTGAGCAAGGATTTTAAATAGAAATGACCAATGAACATGATCATATCCATCTTCATTATCACAAGTCCTATGGATGGCGGAGCCTTTTCTAATAAGTAATAATTTCTTGGGCCCAAAGAATATTTTTAGTTATGCTGCAACTCGGAATGTTCGGAGAGATTATGCTGGGAAGAACATGCTGTAGTTGATTGACCAAGAATTTTGCCATAATCTTGTAGATAGTGTTGCACAGGCTAATCGCCCTATAGTTGCTAACCCTGATAAGGTTGTTAACCTTTGCGATTAGAGTGATGTTAGTCCACTTTCACAAATCAGGTATCATGGAGTGAGTAAAGAATTACTGAATGGCTTGGATCACATCATCTTTAATGAGGTACCAGAAGTGTTGGAAAAAGAAGTTTGGATGTCCATGAGGGCCTGGAGCCTTGTTTTTGTTCATCTCTTTAAAACACTAAGCTTCCAAGAAGAGTTTATGGCATCAAAATCAAAATATTCCTAGTAGGAATGTAATGGGCTAAGTAGTGGACCCAATTCATACAACTAGGCCAAATTAATTTTTGATAACTATTCTTATATTTGGCTCAATCACATCCCCTTCAACATTGAGAAAAGAATCTTCTGATGAAGAATTTTTTGTGCTTGAAATATAACTCCTTTATCAATATATTTTTTTTAAATTTGTTGATGAATAGTCCAACAAAAAAGTTTAACATAAATATTTTTATTTGAGATTTGTCTTAGTAAATCATTTCTTATAAAAACTCATGTTCCTGATGTATCATAAAAGAAGAAAAACAGAGACCTCTTCAATCAATGTCATGTTCAAGCATACATGCGTCATAGCATACAAACTTCACTTTATCTTTCTTATTTTTTAGGGAAAGAAGAGTGCCCATATGTAGTATTGTAGCATAAGCATATATGTATATACAATTTGTAGAGTTAAAAAAAAATCCCAAGCTCACCTTCTACATAACCTTGTGGCATTTTGATCATAGCTCTTCTTATGGGTTACCTGCATCTAATTTGGATAGTATTTATTATGCTTATCTTACTAGGCTTAGGTTGCAGTTACTTGCTAAGCTGGATCTCCAACAGCTGCCTATTTGCTATTATAGTTTATCATCTCCATACATTTCTCTTTGGTTCCTTCAGTTTTTTGATACTTTCCTCTATGGTGTTCTATGGTTCAATAGTTTTCTTTTTCTATTTTTTCTAACAAGGGTGTGTGCTGCTATTAGACCTTTATTGCCATTTTGTTAACTTGGGGATATTCAAGATGGTATGTAGGACTATGCATTTTGATCATATTCAGTTACCTGATACTTTTTATCCATGATGTTATATGCTTAAATGGTAATCTTCTACTACTTTCTCCAACATGGTTGCTTGCTGCTGCTTGCCATCCTTTGATAAATCTATAATGTTTGAGTGGATCCATACTATTCTTCTGCTATTTTAAATTCAATCACAGTTTTTTCTCATGGGGAATATGGAATGCTACGCTCGAGTTAATCATGAGCAATCAAATATTATTATTATTATTTTGACTGAAATCGGAGGTAGCAGGATTCTATCCCTTTTAATTGTTGATAAAAAAATAGAGTTACAATTCCAAGGAAAGCAAAATAAAGAAACTACATTAGATATAGAAGGAAGAAAAGAAAGAAAAAGAAAAGATTATCTACAATTTGTTGCAGTAGTAGTTACGGTTTCTAGCTTCATCCATAGTCTCCTATGATTGTCTTCACTCTTCAAAAGAATAGATGTGTTCCTGATCACGAAAAGTCTGAAGAATATTCTACAAAACAAAGAAAACAAAGCCTTTCTTCCTTAGAAATATCTGATTGTTCTTTTTTCTCCAAATTTTTCAACATACGGCAGCCAATAATTGATCACCTGCTTTGCTCTCAAGTTTGTTCTTGTTTTTTTTCTTCAAGTAGTCCACATGTCAAGAAATGAAAAAGATTTATCTCTTAAATTTAGCTACAATTTTATTATTGTCTACAAACTCCTTGTAAAAGAACATCTAAAAATAAATGGATGCCCGACTTTGAACTCAAGCCACATGGTACATACCTAGAGCTGATATTCTAATATTTTTTTCTAAGAACTTCTCCTATATGTAGCTTATTTCTTGTTGCTAACCATAAGAAAATATTCACTTTTACAGGTATTGGCGCTTTACAAAGAATTTTTGAGAAGGGACATTTAAGATCACTATAATTAAGAAACTTGTAGAAGGAGTTAATAATGAATAAGTCATTCTATGTAAGCTTCTAAATTGGTACATCTACAATATGAGACATGCTAAGAGGGACAAGAATGGATAGCAAGATAGACAACTGAATCTTTTAAAGTATAGTCAGTGGCCTTTGAACTTTGATACACCATCTCAAAGTCCTCCAGCTCTGGTATAATAAAATCGACTTATTCGGTTTTAATACAAAATCATAAAGCTTTTTGAAATAAGAGCAAAGAAGAATCATGTCGATCCAAACATTCTCTCAAAAATAGATTAAGCTGCTATTTTCCATTTTAAAAGTTACACAACTCCAAAAGGAAGAAGTTTTGGAACAAACATCTTTTCATACGACTAACAAGCCTGACAAGCTTATTCTTGATCTCATTCCCAACTTCCTCCATGAGTCATAGGCTTGTGCCACCTGGCTCTACCAAGGATTTGGAGACCCCAACAGAAATTTCTAAGCTCATTTAGCTCAAAGTGACTACTTCATCTGAATAAGATTCTTTACTCCTAAACCTTCCTGATTCTTGGTTCTACAAATATAATCTTAATTCATCAAGTAATGAAATCCAGCGATGTTGTCTATCCCTTTCTATAAGAATGCTCTTCTCAACTTATCCATTCTTTTTACAACCCACCCAGGCAATTTAAAAATAGATATATAGTAAGATGGGAGCGTAGTTAGAACTGAGTTGACAAAAGTTAGCCTACCACCTAGAGAAAGCAATCTTTCCTTCCAAGTGGCTAATCATGAGCTCATCCTTTCAATTAAGAACAACCAACAATATTTAGATAGCTTCTTATAATGCAAAGAAAGACCTAGATATATAAAATAAAGAGTACCTACTTACAGTTCATCCAAGAATCGAACCTAGTTGCTTCACTATCATCCATATTCAGACAAAGAATGGAGCTCTTATGAAAGTTTATCTTTAATCTAGATGCACCTTCGAATGCCAATAAGATCACTTTTGCCGCTAGCATATTTTCTTGTTTACTTGCACAAAATAATAGAATATCATCTGCAAACTGCAAGCTCAACAAACCACTAAATTTCTTGTAATGCCCAATGCCCTCAATCAATCCAATGTCATCCGCTCGCTTGAGGAGTCTAGTGAGTACATCAATCGTCAAAATGAAAAGAGCAGGTGATAAAGGGTCACCTTGCCTAAAGCCTTGCTTGCATTTAATCTATCTTTTGGGTTCACTATTCAAAAGGGGAGTAATGGTGGTTGAAGAAAGCAAGCTGCGGATCCACCCAATCCATCTGCTAGGGAACCCCCTTGCTCGAAGTACCGCAAACAAGAATTTTCAATTCAGTCTATCAAATGCTTTCTTGAAATCTAATTTATAAAGGATACTCTTTTCTCTAGACCACTTGTAGAAAGCCAACATTTCATGAGTACTTAAAAAATAATTAATGATGCTCCTACCTTTGACAAAAGCGGATTGATAGTCTTCAATGAGCACAAGAAGCAAAGAGATAATCTTCTTGAAAGAATCTTCATGATTATCTTATAAAGGCTGTTCAGTAAACTAATAGGCCTGTAATCCTTGATAGATAGGGAGCCCTCCTTTTTTTTTTGGAATTAAGGTAATATAGAAAAAATTCAACCAATTAAGATCCAAATTACCATTATGAAAGTCTTGAAGAAGTAGCAATAGGTCATCGCTTAGTAAATACTGAAACTTTTGGAAGAAGGAGAAGGTGAAGCCATTTGGCCTCGAGGATTTATTAGCTTCAAATAAGAATATTGCATCCTTGATTTTCTAGAGAGTTAAACATTGCTCCAAAATAAGAAGATCAACAATAGGTTCATCAAGGATCAACCTCCAATTGTTATTAATCTTGGGCACAAAGGATCGACCGAAGAGGTCTAAGAAAAAAGAGTGAAACCTCTTAGTGATTTCTATCTATGAGTTAATTTTTAAATCACCTTCAAATAGAGTTGCAATGTGGTTCCTCATTTTTCTACCAGAAGTGATCTTGTGAAAGAAGGTTGTGTTCCTATTACCTTCCTTGAGCCAAATGATTTTTGATCTTTATTTCTAATATATTTCCTCCTTTCTATATAACTCATTCAAGGACTCCTTTAAGATACGTCTTGTAGAAAACTCACACGATGAAAGATTGATCTTTTTCTTTTTTTGTCTAGAATATCAATGTCATATAGGATCTTCATTTTGATATCCTTATTCATAATCCTCTTACTTTAATATATTCATTTTGTTATCAATCTTTGATTTTTTCTAATTCAAAGTTCTGATGTTAGTCAACTGTTGCCATGGGTTGTAGATATGTTGTAGGAGTTGGTGTGATGCTCTCAAGCCTTGGAGAAAAGATGAAGAAAATCCAGGAAGAAAAAGAGAGCTAGCACATAAAGGAGTTGACTTGGTTCTAAGATAAGTCAATTCGGAGTCAGCAAGGGTTGACCACAGTCTCAGAGGGGTTGACTCTATCTTAGAGGAACAGATAGACAGAGAGAAGTGTTTCAGATCGATATGTAGAGAAGTCGACTCCATCCCTGGTAGAAGTTGACTCGATCCAGAGGGGTCGACTCAGTCTCAGTAGGGGTCATGAAATTGGATGAGTGCTTTCATATATGGGTTAGCTTAGAAAAATTTTTGGTCAGGCCTATTGGCTACGTATATATATATATATACATAGGTTATATTAGGATTTTGATATAACAAAATCCAATTGATCTTTTCTTCCTAACTCTCTCTCTCTCTCTCTCTTCTCTCTGGTTCTAATGCCAAACCTTGGATTGTCGTCCCTTTCTTGTTCTTCTTTGATTCTCTGGTTTAACACCCAGGTCCACGTAAGAGATCGATCCATGGCTGGTGTCGAAGTGGTACCAAATTTTCTAACAGTTGGTATTAGAGCCTGATTGAATATGGAGAAAAAAGAAGATTAGATTTTCAACAAAAGTTTAGATCTAAAAGTTTCTCTATATTTTGTGATAAAGAAAGAGATTTAAGGACTGCTGTCCATCCTTCCTAGTCAAGATATTTTTCAGATCTACATCTTGTGCTATTTTTGATTCGGATTGATCATGGAAAGTAGCAGGATAAAAATTAGATTTGAAAAGTTTTATGAAAAAAATTCACCATATGGAAGGTTAGGATGGAGGATCTACTAATTCAGATGGGATTAAATTCGAACTTAAAGGATAGGCCGAAGGAGATGACAGATAAGCTGTGGGTATCCTTGGAGAAAAGGGCATATGCCATGATTAGGACTTGCCTGATGGATAAGATATTATATGGTGTGTTGGAGGAGAAAACATCTAAGAATTTATGATCAAGATTGCACATGTTATACATGAATAAGAACATATGTAACAACTTGATACTGAAGAAGCAATTGTATAGCCTTCGAATGCAGGAGGGCGAGAATGTTGTGAGACATATTCAGTGATTCGATCGGATGAGCATGAATTTGCTCAATATTAGGATGGATCTTGAAGAGAAGGACAAGAGCTTATTGTTGCTATGTTCGCTACCCAGAAGCTTTGATCCATTGGTGACGACGCTGCTGTATGGCAAGAAGATATTGGTGCATGAGGAGATCGTGTTAGTGCTCAGATCTTGCGAGCAATGAGAGCGGATGATGAAGAGGAAGGTTCTTCAGAAGGGTCTTGCAGTTTCAGAGAGATCTAGGAAAGGAAAGTAAAAAGACGAGCAGAAAGACAGAAAGAATGACAAATATTTTAAGTATGATGAAGCAGGGCACTTTAAGCGAGAGTATCCCCCTTGGAAGAAATGCAAAGGAGGAGAAAGGATGGATTTCATTGGTTTAGTCACTAAAGAGGAAGAGTCAGATGAGCTCTTATTAGTTTCAAAGGAGCCCGCAGATTGTGGAAGATCTGAAATGGCTTTGGAGGGGTCTACAGAGTGTGAAGAGTCTGAAAAGATAGCGACAGTGATCGAGGTGCAACAACGGGCTCAATAAGACAGTATTAGATGGCTAGTTTTGGGTATAGGATTGACTTGTGCAGTATTAGAAGGACTTTAGTTTTAAATGGAGCATTGGACAGAAGTGGCTTCATAGGTGGAGGGAGTTTTGGCACGAGTTCAGAGTGGGTGCAGGCAGAGGAGCAATATTCCAGCACCAGCGCTAGTATTGCAGAGATCCAGGTAGAGCAAAGTGTGCAGGTAGAGAGGCATAGCTCTGAGAAGATCGTGTTAGGTGGAGCTTCAGGTGCAATGAGTACCGGTATAAGAATGGTACAATTTCTCTAGAAAACTCTAGGGCAAGTAGTGTAGCTGCCGAGTAGAAGGGGGCCTACAATAAAATCCAAGATGATGTCAATCAAGCAAAGATCTTCAGCTATGAAGACGGTCATCCCAAAGATTTTCAAGGAAGCTTAGAAGTTGAAGAAGGTTGGTGGTGGCAAGGATGTTCGCACAAGGGATTGTCAGGACATGCAGCGACAATGAGACCATGCAGGAGAATATTATCAAGTTTGTCAAGACTTGGGAGAACCAAGGTGGAGATTGTAGGAGTTGGTATGGTGCTTCCAAGCCTTGAAGAATAGATGAAGAGAATTGAAGAAAAAAAAGAAAGCCAGCATACAGAGGAGTCGACTTCGTTTTGAGATGAGTCGACTCAGATTCAACAAGAATTGAGCCCAATCCCAGTGGGGTCGACTCTGTCTCAGAGGAATAGCTAGATAGAGAGCAGTATTTTAGGTCAGCATGCAAAGGAGTCGACTCCATCTCTTGTAGAAGTCAACTTAGTCTCAGGGTTGACTCTAATTACGGAAACAGATCTGTGCGGGATTTCTGTTTGGACTTTGGATCAGATTTGATCCTAGATTTCTTAAGGCTTGATTTGAGAGGTCTTAAGGTTGCTAACTTAGAGTTTGGATTGCGATTAAATCTATGAGATGAGAGCATGCAAGATATGGATGTACATAGACTTGGGTAAGTGCTTTCATGTATGAATTAGCCTAGAAAAGTTTTTGGTCAGGCCTATCGGCTATATATATATACACATAGATTGTATTAAGATTTTGATACAGTAGAATCTAATTGATCTTTTTTTCTTAACTCTCTCTCTCTTTTCTTTTTGGTTCCAATGTCAAATCCTAGATTGCCGTCCTCTTTCTTGTTCTTCTTCGATTATCTGGTTTAACATCCAGATTCATGCAAGAGATCGATCCATAGCTGGTATCAGAATGGTACCAAATTTTCTAACATATGTTAATCTATTTCCATTTATGATTCTAAGCTTCCGTTAATTTTTCAGCATGGCTAAGCCTTCATCATGCATGCTTGGATTGTATTTGCTGTTACTTGTATCATCCACTCTAAGCAGCAACCCTATTGGATAATTATACTTTGGTGGTATCATCATATCAGGATGATAGACTATTTGGGCTTATCATCCTTCCTCATGTACCTATTTATATTATGATTGCCACATTGGGAACAGCTTATTTTGCTTCTACTACTGTCATTATATTGTTTATTTTTTCTGCTTCGGGTCTTCTTTTTAATCTTATGTACTAGTTTAGACTTCTATTTGCGGATAGGGTCTGTACACAGGTCTTTACTTGTACATTAATAAACTTGACTTCTTACCAACAAAAAAAAAAAAAAAAAGCCAACTTGCTAGCTAATCATGACCGCTCATCGAACCTCAAATGGCTGAACCGCTACCTTGTATTCCACTCGCTCCCCTCCTCCCACTTTTATTTTCGGCACAAGAGAGGCGGATGGTGATGGCGATGGGAGTCCGCCACGCGGGGAGGATGTTGGAAGGTGACTTAAAAAATTCTATGATTTAAAAATTTAAATAAAATTAATAAATTTTTATAATAAAAAAATTATAAATGATTTATAGAATATCAAAAAATAAAAATGATTAAATTTAAAAGTACGTGAGGCAGTGTACTAAGATGTATTTTTATTCCTCGCAGATATCAAATCAGATATCAAGATGATCCTTTTATAGCCATCCAATATGATTATTTGAATTTTTACTGATCCATTAAGATTTGTAATTAGAAATCCAACAATCAAAAATTAAAAGCATGATGATAAATATTTAAATAATAAAATTTAAAAAACAAGGTTAAAATACTTGTGGTAAGAAATTTAGAAAAATTTTGAGTTTTTTTGGATTTCCTCTAACAATCTCCTATAAAACTCAAAATTTTTTAAAAAAATTATAAAATAAAAAATATAAATTTTAGGATGCTTATACTATGCAATGGATAATGTGTCTTTATAAAATTTAATTTTATTTAATATAAATAGTTTTTATCTAAAATAATTAGAGTAAATCAGATTTTGAATTATGTATCTTAGACCCAGAATTCAACTACGACATTCATAGTACAGTATTCTCAATCATGAATTTGTGCATTAGTGGTCCTGGACATATATCTTGATTTTTTTATGAGAGTTATTAAAAATAGCCCATATCTCATATTTGTAGCCATATGCAGATACTTTCATATAGATGAGCTCCTCTAAGGATGTGTGTAATATCACATCTCGAGGAATACCTCTCAAATCTCATTCAGAAATAAATTTTTCTAACCACTATATAGGAGCACTAATCACCATAGTGATGGGATGGAGTCTATGACTCCTATATCAGATAAATCACTTATGCTCTCTAACTAACCAATCAGCTTATTATTATCATCTTGAATATTCTTCAAGAAATCTCCTATCATAGATGCTGGGTTCTAATTACTGGAAGGCCTTGCTAAATCTAATTCTCCTCATAATGCTAGGACTTTAGTCTTATTTAAATCTTTTGTAAGGCAGACCGATAAAAAAAGTGCCTCAAATGCTAGGAACCAGCTAGTTTATGGATCATAAATATCTACTGGTGCAATAAAAATATTTAAGTAACAATATGATAGAATGGATAGTTTGAATAAATTTAAATAAAGATTGTAACAAAAATTATTTAGTAACAAAACAAAA
This sequence comes from Cocos nucifera, assembly GCA_006176705.1. Classification (NCBI taxonomy): domain Eukaryota; kingdom Viridiplantae; phylum Streptophyta; class Magnoliopsida; order Arecales; family Arecaceae; genus Cocos; species Cocos nucifera. The sequence continues at coordinate 198,856 of QRFJ01004839.1, forward strand.
CAAATGCAGCAGTACTTTAATAGTGCATATAAAAGTCCTCCGATGTTCAATGTCATTAGATAAGATATTGACCACGTAGGGAAAACAATACCATAACAATCATATAACAAGATGATGGATTGCCAATTGTGCTCAATAACACAAACTTATTATTTTTCAATAATCAAAATACAGTGATCAAATCAGAAAACTAACCGATAAGATTCAGAATTTGTTAGATTCAATATAATATCCAAGTCAGATTTATTTGTTATATGATAGTGTATATAAACCAGTGCCATGTTATATATCATTTTTATTTTGTCTCAACAGGTTTCCAAAGTTTTAATTTCAAGTTTGCAGGCTATCATTTCAAGTTTTATTGACAAAATATCTACCAGCATGTGGTAATATCATAGAATTATTAAATGCTTTTAACTCACATGAAAAGATAATGTCATTTCAAATAATGTCTAAACCATGCAAATATGTGAACTGTACATTATACTTCCTGATTGAATATGCCATCTACGGACAAGAATTCTATTATGTTGTACCTACACATCTTACAAACCATGGAATGTAAAAAATAGGTTCATAATAGCAGTCATATTGTAGCAATAAGTTTGAGAAAGGCAATCACATGGCTACTTATAGTATAAATGATGACCATTGTATTGAAAATTATGTCATAAAGTCAATTATTTATCTATAGATGATTATGCTCTTTGTATGTAAATTATACATAAATTATAAATTAATAAAAATTATTTGGTAGTTCATCACAATCTGTGCATCTTTTCTTTAAGAACTTTTATATTATAATAAAATTTTTAAAACTAATTTTAATCAATAAAGAAGGATTTATCGAATAGTTCTTAAATTTTGTTCATGATCAAATGATACGTTATTACTAGGATGATAACGTTTATCAAGTATATATAGGTTGTTATGTATTATATAGGTTGGTTGTCCTCGTAATCAAGGAGTGTGGAGATACTGGTATGGCATGCAGGTAAAATATAGAAGTATATTTTACTGAATATGACTCAGTTGTGGAGTACTCTGCTATCAAGAGTAGCTCATGAAGGATATGGATATAAGTATCCCTCTGATCTGAGATCACTATGATGACTTGCAAGCAACTCACTATGCTTTGGTATTGCACTATCTATATTTTTAATATAGTGATAGAAGGTTTTTGGACATAGTCAGTACTTATGAAGTCTGTGTATGAGTCAAGATGAAATTAACTGCTTCTGGTTTCAAGAGATAATGCTACACTATGTTTTAATTTAGTAAAGTCTTAATCAGGATAACCCATATGAGGAGTCATAGGATTTGTAAGATTGAGACACCATACGGATATGCTAATTAAGAGTTGACAGTTTAACTCCGAGGTCATCCTAAGCATTGAGGATCAAAGGAATGAATTATACGGTAACCATATGCTAGGGTTCTTAGATGTTGCTTTACAATAATTCGATTTATCCGGATATTGGGTATCATTGCTAGATGGTCACTTTATTTAATATAGAAATTAGTTTTTATACTATTAGCTTAGTGTTCGAACCTATGAGATCATATATAATAGAGATTTTTATCTGATCAGATAGCTGATTGACAATAATGAATCGTAGAAGGATATAATTATCAATATGATTGATGACTAACCTTATGCCAAAGTTATGATAAAATAATTTACTGATAGTTAGTTAATTATAGGAGAATTAATTAGCAATTAAATTATTGAATAGCTCAATTTAATTAAATAATGAGGTTTAGATCAAATCTAATTAAATTAGCTTTGATTAGGTTTGACCTGATTAGGTTATAAGATGATCTAATCGCTAAGGAAGATTAATTTTTGATTTGATCAGAACTTGTATTCAATTAATTTTTGATTTGATTATGATTTAATTAAGAAGATTAGGCACCTAATTTGGTTGGGTTCACTCATCTCTTTGGATCTAACTAAATAAGATTTGGATTGGACCAAATCATAAGAACCTAGAGTCCAACTTGAATTAGACTTTATCCCTTGCGCCATCTCAAACCCATGCCCATCTTTCTTTCACGCAAACTCTAAGTTTGCATGATTTTTCTTCATGCCAATAAGTGGTTTCGCGCCCCTTCTCAATGCCCATCTAGTTAGGATTAGTTCAAGTTGAATTTTGAATTCAACTAAATTTTGAATTTAAGTTTAAATGGCTAAACTTATCCTTATTCTATCTAACTCCCTTGGGACGCCACTTTTTATCAGATAAGAAGGGGGCGTGCATGAGGTTTTGAGAGAGGATTTCACTATAAGAAAGTTGTGGGTGTGAGACAAAACTTGTGGGCATGAGTTCTAGAGGTGGGCGACTTCATATTATCGTGAACAGGGATCTAGGATTCTAGGGTTTAGCCCTTTGGGTTCTGGGAAGTGAGAAAAAGTTCTCCTCTTCCATCTCCACCTCTTCTTCCTCTAGCTCTTCTTTATCTCTTAGAGTGTCTGGGAGATTTGAAGAAGGTGTTAGATCAGCCATCAAGAGTGAAACTTTGCAAGAAAGTTAGCACCCTAGAGAGTTCGTCAAACCTTCGATCGGATAAGAAGCTTCGTATAGATACTTATAGAGGTCGGACATCTGTGCGGCTATTATGCGATAGGAAGAACCAGCAAATCCATGACACTCAGTTATGATGAATATCAATCTGCACTTAGATATCAAGATTCGATCTTGATCACTTTAATAGATACGATCTGTTGCATATATTTGATATATGTCATTTTGATTTTAGATCATGCATACTATATTTATGTCATCGATCCATGTGTAGGTAGGGTTTAGATCTGATCTTATTTATGCTAGGTCTATGTGATTAATCTAGAGTCTTCCACTGCCTTAAACTTCAAAAAAGTTTTAAAATGTAATGCATGAAACTGCCTGCCTTTCCTTCAAATAGTTCCAAATTTAGGGACTCTATATGGACACAGATATATTGTTACACATTACCTAGCTAGCTTGCTGAAACCACACAATCACTAATAGCACCAGACACTATAAGAAAGCAGATCTTTAGCGACAATAATTAGCGATGGCAAACATGTCGTCGGTAATAATCTTTTTACCGATAACAAAGAAGTCGCTAAAGCCATCATTAATAATTTCTTAATTTCCTGTGATTGATTTTCCCTCCATCCCTGGGTTTATGCTAAAGATCCTATTTCCCCCCAGCCCACCCCCTCTCTCCCCACTGGTCTTCCCTCCCCTTCCCTCCACTCCGGTGCTTGTGCTGCCCCCCTCCTCCTCCCCCACGATCAAACCCTCCTTCCCTCCTCTTTCCGACGGTCTTTCCTCCCGTCCCTCCCTTGGCGCTTATGCTTGCAACCCTCCACAACCCTATGCTCATGCCGCCCCCCTCCCCCTCTCCCATGATCATGCCCCCCATCGGCAACTAATTGAACCAACCCTCCCCCCACCCTCGTCTCTCCTTTTTTCCTTCCCCCATCGGCCCTTGATTTTTGTCTCCTCCATCGATGACCAACCGACCCCCTCCTCTACCCCTCTTTTGGTTCTCCTGTGCCATGCCGCCTCCTCACCCTTCACCATCCCCGCACCATCGGAGTCCATGCCCGATCCACCTCTCCTCCTCTCTCGATTTTCTCCTACCAGATCTGCCATCCCTACATCAGATTATCGTCCCCGCATCGGATTGCCATCTCCGTTCCTGTACCATTATTTCTGCGCCCTCGAATCTGTTGTTTTGGTGAGTATTAGTGACAGTGCCGGCAGCAACCATGTCACTAAAAATTATTTTATTTTAATATATTAATTAATTTTAATTATATATTTATTTAATTAATTATATATTAATTTAATTAATTAATTAAATATTTTATTTAACTATGATGAAGATTTTGGATGATTGATTTTTAATTAAAGATTTTGGATCGGACCAGATCATAAGTGAACTCGATTCGATCCAGTTTCTTGATCGGATCTAAATATTGGACCCAAATCCAATCAAATAGAAAATCGGATCGGATCGAATCAGGTCGAGTCCATCATCAAATTTTTTGACCTAACGGATCATTCAGGTCGGATCGGGTCCATGCATAACCTAGCTCCAATCTATGAAATACGGGTTTAGTTTGGGTCGAATCCAGGTCGGTTCGGGTTGATCATTAAAGTATCCTCGATCAAAATTAACATTCATATAACATAGAAACATAGAGAAATGAGGGATGGATTCAGGTCAAGTCAAGTTAGATCGAATCAATTATTTTAATATACAAATCAACCTAAAAGTCTACATGGATCAGGTTGGATCGGGTCAAAATCCAGTAAATCCAGACTAGACCCGAAAAATAGAACGAGTTCAAATTTAGAACCCAACCCACATTCGTGGATTCTTTAAAATGATATGGATCGGGTCTATATGGATTGGATCGGATTGGGTCACGAATCAACTCGATCCATTTACAGTCTTAATTAGAACAGATATTACATCTTCTGAGTCTCTTTCTATTCTTACTTTGCTCTACTTTTTGTTCTTTTTTCTACTCAATCGCTTGTTTTTAAAAATTTTGCATTACATAAAATCATAAACCCATTTTTTGATTAATGTATATATTCTATGGCATTTGTACGTTTATATATTTGTATACAGATGAAAAAATTATATACATTAGTCAATTGACTATCCAAATTGGATAATTTAAAAATTATAATTAATTCTATAGATAATTACAATAATCAAATGGTATGTTGAGGGTTCGAGAGAAATGTTAGATAGTATTTTTTTTTAGTTTTTCTTACACATCTTCAGCTATATGGGAAGAACTAAGAAAAAATACTATCAAAATTTTTTTCGATTCCTATTGCATATCATTTGATTACTGTAATTAATCTATAGATTGGAAGGCTATATGTAAGGTTAAGTCTTGAGCCATTTATTACAAGCTCGAAGAAAAAGAAGAAGAGCTTCATGTACTAGAATGCTTTCAGAAGGATGAAATATCTGGAGTTCATCAATCTTTCATTGATGCAGAGTTGGATACTCTAGGTTTTTTCCTACGTGATGATAGCCAACATGAGGAGGTAGATCATTTTGAGTTTGTCTTAAAGAACAATCCTATCCAAGAAGGAGAAGAAGAGGATGAAGATGAAGAAGTAGAAGAAGAGAAAGAATCAGACGAAGAATCTGAAAGGTACTAAACATCTAAAGAAGTTGATGAGTAGTGCTCCTTACTTAATGAACTTCTGGACCTTTGACTCTCGTGCTTCATTTCCAGTGAAGCACTCCTATGCCTCTCCTTGCGAAGCTTCTACTCTAGCTCGAAGACTCTTCTTTGAAGCCCCACCTCTCCTTTCTTAGACTTCTCTTCTAAGTCCAAGCACCGGTTAGCGACTACCTCTACCTAATTATCCAAAAGCGAAGCACTCGTGTGCCTCTCCTCATGAAGCTTCTGCTCTAGCTCGAAGACTCTTCTTCAAAGCCCCACCTCTCCTTTCTTGGACTTCTCCTCGAAGTCCAAGCACCTCTCAACGACAGCCTCTACCTAGTTATCCAAGCTCTTATATCTTGCATATGGAATGCACCTCTAGCCACTCTCATTCTCTCGATCTTGGCCTTAAGGGATTTCTCTCACAAACTTAGAATCATCGTGACCTTCTAGTATCATTTTATTTCTTACATTGCCTTGAATTATTTTAAATACTTATCTTGCATTTTTTTAAATCTTGCATTACCATCCATAATTATAAATCTATTTATTTTTATTTTTAGAAATTATAGATCATGTCTTTTAGAGATTGGAGCCATTACAGTCGAGAAGAGAGCTCTCATGCAGCCAGCTTGCATGATTCTGCGCCACATGTGATGCGATAAACTCTAATACTTTAGATATTTTTTTTATATTATTTTATCCTTTATTATCTAATATAATATTTTTATGATATTTTGATACTATTAGGTTTGGATGACATGGAGTCACCAGTGACCCCATAGTCACATGGAGAAGTATCTGGCTCTCAGAGTCAGTGGCATGGTATATAGAGGACCCACCCAGCTTATGGCACCTTCAACTGGATTGAAAGGTAGAGAGCTTGTCCACTTTTAGAGCCACTCGTAAATGTTAGATGTGTGCCCTAAAAGCTAGATTGGCTGACATTTGTAATACATTTTTAAGGATAATTTTATAATTTTGATTTAAAATTAATAAAAAAATATTTTATTCTATCACATTGTGTACATAGTGTGTGATACATCTTTTGAGTTAATGGTAATGATAATTCATATTTTCAAGAGTTGAAAATTTAAAACATGAATTTTTATAATTAACTCATAAATTACTTTCGATTGTAGGATCATCACAAGGATGGTGATCGATTTAGAAGGTTGGTGTATAATCACTTTTTTAGGATAGACGAGTCTTGAGTCTATGATGTAAAGATATCGAAATAAGAGTATAGATACTCATTAGAGAATGAGGGCATTGAGCGTAACCATCTCGAGCAGTCATAAAAAAATCTATCTTCTCGTCGATGACTAACTCGATGCTACAGTGGTGTGTTTGGTTCTTTGACCTAAGGTGCATTGGTAGCTCATCTTGAGTATGTTATAGTTTGACTATACCATAACTCGATCTTCTAGCCATTCAAAATTCTAAGGTGTATGTTGGCTATAGCATATTCATTGTAGGAATTGGATTGCACGAATAGAAGATCTATCTATCTCGATAGATGAGGAGTAGCCTTATGATGATTATGAGATCAAGTCCATAAGTCCATGTCATGACAGTGTGAAGATGATAGAAAGAGTTTTTATTAGATTTTCACATCGAACTCGAATCGAATGATTAATTTTTATGATAGATATTGGGTTTGACGAGTTCACCTTAATCCTAATCCTATCGAAGCTCAAGATAGAAGAACCCAATCATACAAGCAGCTGCACCGAGAGATTTGTATTCAGTTTTGATGAATTACCATCATATATTACGAGGTATCACTGATAGATTTTGAAAGTAATTAGAATGATCTTGATGATCGATCATTCTAATTGTATGAATCGAAAAAATCCTAGTCCACCAAAAAGTATTTCGATGATAGAGATCGTAACATGTCTCATTACTATACGAAACTAAATCTAATTAGGTCACACAAATAAGGATTTAGATTTGAATGTCATCAATTAAGCTAATCCAATTTGATTAATTTAGATTAGATTTAATTAGATTCAAGAAAATCATGCTAGCACATGATTGAGCCTAATATTCTCCTTCTGTAATCATTCTGATTCATCTCGACTAATTCAAATTAGATTTGGCTCATCCAAAAATCCTGTAGAGGTTTATCCTGGTCTGATTGGAGCTTGTCCAGATCAGAAATAAGTTGTCTTAACCTGATCTAGTTTTTTTCTAATCCATCGAATGGATTTAGGATAAGACCTACCAATTTCTATATTCGATAGGATGAGATCTGCCAATTCTTATCACTATCAGGATATGAGATGTCCCAATGCAGGAAAAAAGGATAGGGGCGTGCACCCCCTGGAGACTTTCTAGGGGCATGCACCCCCTTGGTTTTCATGCACAAATATGTGCGCACGCACATGAAAAAAAGAGGGAGGAGTCCCATGTAGATGGGACTCCAGGATTTCTTGATGGGATCAAACTATTGGGGTGCCAAACTATTTATACTTATCCAGTATTGGCGCCACCTATAGAGAATTTATGGGGTCTCTCATCTAATTGGATCGGATGTATTAGCACCATCAATCAGATTTAGATCTAATTAATTCGAGCAATTTGATTGATCAGATTTGTGTGGCACTGAATGGTGCAATAGAATTTATTTAATTCCATCCCTGCACCTAGGGTTTTATTCCTACGCCCACCAAGAGCCAAAAGGCTGCTGCCCCTAACTCCTCTCTATGCCCCATCCTCTGGTCCTCTCTTTCATCTCCATGCCCAAGAAGTTGGGTAAAATTCACCAAAGTTCCAAAAGGAGTTTTGGCACCAAGATCAGGAAGAAGACAATCTTGTTCAAGAGTCAAGCGTGCTGCCTTCTGCAATTATTTTTAAAGATTCTATAAATCAGATCTAGATTTAATTTTTGTAAATCTGATTCAAAAGAAAAAGACATCCAGAACTAGCCCGAGTGGATATCAGTAGAGGTCAGGCATGTATGTGGCTTGATCCAGAACTTTGGGTGGAGTAGATCATCAACAGGATAATCGGATTATCCAATCAGGTATAAAAATTTATATCTGATTTAATTTTAATTTTAAAATTTAATATTAAAATTATTAGAATCAAATCCAAAAACTTTTAGATCTGATCAAAATTTATTAAAAAAATTTTAAAATTTTCTTATAGATCTAATCAGATTAGATCTATCTTATGGTGGAAAAACTATGTTTGAATGATGTGGGGTCACCAGTGATCCCATAGTCACATGAAGTAGTATCCAGCTCTTAAAGTCAGCGACATGATATATTGAGGATCCACCTAGCTTATGGCACCTTCGACTCGATCAGAAGGTAGAGAGCTTATCCATATTTAGAGCCATCCGTAAGTGCTATATCTTCATTGAATATGTTTAAAATTTAGTTATTTTAGAGTTTAATATTTATTGACCAATATTAATTTTGCAGCACATTTAAAGAGCCTGGATGCCTCGTGTGGTTATCGGGATCATTCAACTCTTGATGCTAGGATTGGTGAATGAGTTCTCTAGTTGGCCGTCAGGGCTCATGATGCAACCTTGGAGATGTTCTTGGTAAATCAAAAATATTTAATTTTTAAATTTATGATAGATTTATATTCTATTTATTAATACACACTTGCTTGTACTTGTAATTAAGAGTACTACCGATTCAAGACTTCTTAGGATGAGGAGACTGTTAGAAATGTGTCTCAAAGTCAATCGTCAGTTTGTTGATGGTTGGACCATATATTTATAATTATATATAAATTATAAATTAATAAAAATTATTTTGATATTTTTCGTCATAAATTCTATTATCTTTTAATAAACTCCTGTGTTGTGATGAAGTCCTTAGGACTATCTAGATTCGGTAAAGAAAGGATTTGTCATTTAGTCCTTAGATAGTTCACGATCAAATGATACGTTGTTACTTAGGACGATAATGTTTATCAAGTATAGATCGTTGTGTGCTATAAAGGTTGGTTGTTCTTATAACCAAGGAGTGTTGAGACACTGATATGGCATGCAAGTGTGATGTATGGATATATCTGCATTGAACATGACCAACTCTGGAGCTTTTCTCCTATTAAGATTAGCTTCAATGGAATATGGATATAAATATTCCTCCGATCTGAGATTACTATGGTGACTTTCAAGCTACTCACTATGTTTTGATGCCAGACTATCTGAAGTTTTAATTCAGTGATGGAAGGTTTCTGGACACAGTCAAGTACTTATGGAGTCGATGCATGTATCAAGATAGAATTGACCACTTCTGATTTTAGGAATTGTGTTCAATTATATTTTAATTTAGTAAAATCTTAGATATGATAGTCTTAGTGAGGAGTCATGGGACTAATTGCTTTGAGACACGACATAGATGTATTTTTTAGGATTGACAATCTAACCCTGAGTCATCTATTACACAGAGATCATAGGGATGAATTATACGGTAACCATATTCGCGTAGTTTTTGAATATTGTGATTGCGATTATTCAACCTATCCGAATGTTGGGTACCATTGCTAGATGGTCACTTCAATTAGTATAAAAATTAATTTCTATGCTATCGACTTAGATTTAGACCTATGAGATCACACACATTAGGAGTTTCTATCTGATCTAATGGCTGATCAAGAGTTTTATTAGTCTAAAACTCTATGGTCAAGAATTTCACTGGACCGAGACTCTGTGATCAAGAGTTCTATTGGACTGGGACTATGAGTCCTACTTGTTTGGGACTCTCTGATCAAGAGTCTCATTGGTCTGAAACTCTATGGTCAAGAGTTTCACTGGACTAAAACTCTATGACCAAGAGTTCTATTGGACTGAGACTCTGAGTCCTACTTATCTGAGACTCTCTAATCATGAGTCCTGATAATCTAGGACACCATGGTCAAGAGTCTCACTGGACTGAAATTTTATGATCAAGAGTTCTATTGGACCAAAATTTTGAGTCATACTCATCTAAAACTCTCTGATCAAGAGTTTTACTAGTCTGAAACTCTATGATCGTGAGTTTGATTCATTTGGGACACTGGGTTTAAGAGTCCTACTGATTTAGGACTCTTCAAGAGTTTCATATTGATAGGACTCTGCTGCCCAGTAATCCATTTGATTTGGACTCAGATATTTTTGAAAGATTAATTAATAATTTAATTATTGATTAGCTTAATTTGATTGAGTGATGAGGATTCAATCAAGTTTGATTGAATTTGATTCGATTGGACTTGACCCAATCAGGTCATGAGATGACCTAATCACTCTGGGAGTTTTGACCCTGATTTGATCATAACGTAGATCTAATTAATTTTTAATTTGATTAAAATTTTATTAGATTAGGCTAAGCTTAATTTGGTTGGATTTAATCTGATTTAATTGGGTCTAGATTAATTGATTTGATTGAAACCAATTAGGACCAAGTCAAATGAAGTTTGAATTCAAATTTTCCCATGCACCCACCATTTTTGACTTTTCCACTCTGCTTCCCACGCCCTCCCTTTTATTTGTTGAATATTTTTAAAATGTACATACAGAAGGAGAGTCCTTCTGCATGTTAAATATAAGGGATGGGGCGTTGGATAAGGATAAGAGGCTCATTTGATTTTTAAAATCAAGTGAGTGATTAAAACCTCTCAACCACTCAATCTTTATCATTTTTCATGCAGTTTTCCTATAGTATTCATGTTAATAAATTTTGAAAATTTTTATGCATGTAGTAAAAGGGGTTAGCATTATGTGATAAAAATTTTAGAGTGTTTAGACATCAGTTCTAGGCAAAAAAATTCTTGGAGTGAAGGTGAATAGGATCCTGCAGCACTTTTCTTTTTCTTTAGGCCTCTCTTCTCTTATGATTTTCACCATTAAGGATATTCTATTTTTAGATATGATTTAAATAAGGATTATAGATCTAAAAGTTATCTTTTCATAAAAACTTATTTCATAAAAAAATCCACACAGAGAGGGCATGATAGGATTTTTAGTTTGTCGAGGTTTTTGGGCCGAGTGAAATCCTAGATTTGGAAATCTAGGTTTGGGTGGAGAGATCAAGTGCTGTGAGCATCAGATCATCATCAAATTTGAAACACAACTTCATCATCCTTCAATATTTATATTCTAATTTTTTAGAATATCTAAAAAATTAGAAAATATATGATCGATTAGATCGATCATGATCAACCATCGAAGGCCCTGGCGAGGAGCAAGCACTCCAGTGGGACTGATCGAAACTAGGAGCTCCGTGTGGACCAATCGTAGAGATTGAATATATGTGTGACTGTGACATGATACTAGAGCATTATCTGATAGACTCAGATTATGATGATCGACTATCCATAAAAAAGGTATTATATTCTGAACACGTAGATGTAGTAAATAGTTTATTACATAGTTTTATTTTCAAATCTATTGATGTATACATGCATATTATGTTTAGATCCTAATATATAGAATTAAATAATCTAATATGATCAGTAGATAATTAATTAGATTAATTATTTTTTACTGCATCATTATTATTTTTAAAATATTTTTTGAAAGTAGCATGACAAATCCTGCACTATTTTCTTCAATTGATATCATAGCAAGGCTCTTTAAACATGATATGCTTGCATATTTAGATTAATAATTTAGATTTAATCTAAATATTAATCTAATAATTAGAGTAATTAGATCTAAAAAATTAAAATTAAGATCTCACGGACTGTAGGTTGTCCTGCTATAGGATTTACCTCCTATAGTGAAAATATTGTCCTGGTATGTTGCTGATCTATATCATTAATCATGAAATTACTAAATTTAATTTAATATTTTTATTATTTAATTATATTAAGCTTTATTCTAATTTATGATCATGAATGTATAATTAGATAAAGTTTGATTCATTATTTCATGATTATTTAGTGTACATAGTTTCAGATTAAATCCTATAACTAGTGTTGTTTGTGAATTGAGATGATTTAGTTTTGAAATGAGTTGACTCAATTGATGAATAATGCTAAGTTATAAAAAATATTTTAAAATTAAAAATATTTTTGAAATACCAAATCCTAACCCTCAACCCATAAACTTAATTAAAAATTAAGTATAATGATTTAGTGTATAGAATTATGAATTAAGACTCTAAGTCATTAATCATAAACTTGTGGGTTATTAGATTAGCTAAATTAGGTCAATAAATTGGGTTAGACCTAAGGTTAGTTAAAAGATGGACTAATTTAGAGTAATTGATCAAATCTAATTAAATATTAATTTAGATTATGTCAAGGACTCTATAGACTCAATTACAATAGTTGTAGTTGGTCAAGTCCATATTTTTAACAAGGACCAAATGGATCTGATTCAAGGCTACGCGGTCAAATTCAAAATTACTAGATTGGTCAAATTAAAATTAATGAATCAGATAGTGTCTAAGATAAGTTTGGCAGTTTGATCAGTAATTTTTAATTGAAAGCTACTCGCACTGATTCGATCTTTGACAAGTTAATGGCATATTCCTTCCACTAATCTCGCTTACCTGGCCATCCTGATGAGTTAGATTTTGATTAGATCACTTGATGATTCGGGCTCACTCATGTTTATTAGGTAAATCAGTTCGATTGATTTAGGTGCTCCTAATACCAGCTTAGATTAGATTCTTTTATGACCTGATGAAGTCAGTGGAAGAATCGAAATTGGCTCGCTGAATTTTTTTAAATTGCTTAACTAAATTCTCTAAAATTATTAGGTTCTTAAAAATAAAATAGTTATATAGATAACTAAATCATAGCCTCCCATTAAGTTGAGTGATAATGAGTTCATTAGTATAATGATTATTGGAGGCTCAAAGGCCTGGTGATCATTGACTAATGAAATTATCATTCATAAAATGATAATTTGATTAAGTCTTTCTGATGATGGTTAGGTTGGTCGATCAAAGTCGGGCCTGATCATTTATTAGTTAGATAAGATCAAATGTGGTCATGTTAATGGTTGGACCTAATCGAACTTTTTCAGTGAAGGCCAAAGTCTACTGATTAGATCTATGGGGCAAAATCAATATTACTAAAAGTTGTTTAGAAAAATAATTGATTTTGAATCTACCCATAGGTGCACATGGATTGACCAACCAAAGTTGGACTCATGTGTAGTCTATATGGATTCTAGTACCCACTATGAAATTAGAGTAATTCCTCGAATTGGAGGTAGAGGCTATAAATTCGTATAAAATAGTAGGAGGATCTTTAGACTGAAGTCCAAGTCTTTAGGATTAATAATTCATATACTAATTAGATTTGATTTTTCTTTTTGTGTAGACATGGCCACTAATCTATCGCTTCGATCATTGTTAGACCATGATAAATTAATGGGATCCAACTATGATAGCTGGTATTGTATATTAAAAATCATCCTGGAGCATGAGCGGATCCTTTATGTGGTAACGGATCGAGCACTTGAGGAGCCAATCCTGAATGCTATGGAAGTGGTCCAAGATATTTATCTAAAGTGGCTTAATGACTGCACCATCATTTGATGTATAATACTGGCGGCAATGAATGATGAGTTCAGCCGTAGGTTTGAAAACGTCTAGCCATAGGAGATGCTTCAAATATTGAACGACTCTTTTGGTACTCCGGACGACGTTGAAAGGCATAAAATAAGTTGTGTCATTTTCAATGCTCGGATGAGGAATGGGGCCTTAGTCACCAATCATGTATTGTACATGATCGAGATGATTGAGCACCTTAGCAAATTGGGCTTTTCCCTGCACGAGCAGCTCGGTAAGGATGCGATTCTTAATTCTTTGCTCAAGTCCTTCCTCCCCTTTCTAACTCATTTTAGAATGACAAAGCATGCAGTGAACTATCACAGCTTGTTGGGATTGCTGTAAAACTTTGAAAAGGATCACCAACTCCACAAGAAGATGGTGAATATAGTAGGAGGATCTTCTTCTGATCATCGACCCTTTAAGAAAAAAAAAGAACAAGAAGAAAAAAAATAAGAAGATGCGGTCGCATGCTGGGATGACTGCATAGGGTCAGATCAAGAAGCGCAAGCCCGACCAGAGCCAGGTAGAGTGCTTTTTCTGCAAGAAGTAGGGACACTGAAAGATGAACTATCCTCTGTACATTGCATCCCTGGATCCGAACAGGCCAAGAAAGAAGCAAGTGATTGCTGGACAAGATAATTATATGATAACATCTTACAATTTTTTTTATTTAATTCTACTGTCTGGGTATTAGATACTGAAAGCCCTTATCATATTTGTAATTCTTTATAGGGCTTACAGGTCAGTAGGAGATTTGATCAAGGTGAGAGGTTCCTGAATGTTGGAGATGAAAGATAAGTTTCAATTCTAGCTTTAGGAATCATCAATCTTGTAATCAATTCAAATAAAGTTGTTCTTAATGAATGTCATTATTATCTAACTTTCTTATTGAATGTCATTTCTGTAGGCCTTTTGGCCATGAATGGTTTTGAAATATCAATAAAAAAATTTTTGTAATATCATTTTGAATGGTATTATAATTTTGATTGGATAATTGAATAACGAAATTTATTTACTTTCTATGCCTGTTAACATGGTTCAATCCTCCAATAAATGCCCTAGAATTAGTGATGTGTCTGATGTCTACCTTTGGCACTGTAGGTTAGGTCATATTAACAAGAATAGAATTAACAGGTTAGCTCAAGAAGAAATTCTTGAGGTTAGTGATTGTGAGTCACTTTCGACCTATGAGTCATGTCTTCTTGGTAAGATAACCAAGTCAGTTTTTATTGAAAAAGATAAACGAGCCACTGAATTCTTGAGTTTAGTACATTCGGATGTATATGGACCCATGAGCTTAAGTGTTAGAGGTAGATATTTCTACTTCATAACCTTCATAGACGATCTATTGAGGTATGGGTATGTCTATTTAATAAAGCATAAGTCGGAGTTGTTTGAAATGTTCAAACTATTTCGAAATGAGGTAGAAAAGTAAACTGGGAAGAGTATTAAAACTCTTCGATCTGACCGAGGAGGTGAGTACATTTTCAATGAGTTTATGGCATATCTTTGGAAGAATGAAATTTTCTTCCAATGGATCCCTCCTGGAACACCACAACATAATGGTGTGTCTAAAAGGAGAAATCGGATCCTATTGGACATGGTTCGATCCATGATAGAATTTATTGGTTTGTCGATCTTTCTATGGGGATATGTGCTCGAGTCAGCTTGTTACATTCTAAATAGGGTTTCAAGTAAATCTATTACTAAAATACCATATGAAATATGGACAGGGCGTAAGCCAATGCTTTCACATCTTAGGATTTAGGGGTGTCCAGCCTATATCAAATATTTGATGACAGACAAGCTTGGACCTAGGTCTGATAAGTGTAGTTTTATAGGTTATCCATCAAAAGATACCACTTCTACCTTACTGATGAGCAAAAAATTTTTGTCAGCCTTAAGACAGTCTTTTTAGAAAAGGAGTTTCTTGGTGAAGAAATTAATGCCTCCAAGATCGAACTTGATGAAGTACGATAGATGGAAGAACGGACACAAATTATTGAGTCTAAGCTGGATTTGATTAGATCAGACCTAGAATCCATTGTAGAAGCATCCTTAAGGAGATCTGGTAGAGTACCATGTCAATCGGATAGATACTATAATTTTCTGATCTAGGATGGAGATCCTATCAAACTCGATGAGAATGATCAGGATCCAATCACCTATATGGATGCAATGCAGAGATCCGACTCTAAAAAATAGCTTGAGGCCATGAAATTCAAGATGGAATCTATGAAAGTCAATGATGTATGGACATTGATTGACCCATCCGAAGAGGTAAAACCCATAGAGTGTAAGTGGGTCTTCAAAAGAAAAAGAGGTGCAGACGAAAAGATGGAGACCTATAAAGTCGATCTGGTTGTCAAGGAGTGTCATCAATGTTATGGTATTGACTATGACAAGACGTTCTTTTCTGTGACAATACTCAAATTCATTCGGATAATGCTTGCCATAGTTGTCCATCTGGATAATGAAATCTGATAAATGGATGTGAAAATAGCTTTTCTTAATGAAGAGCTAGATGAAGAGGTGTTTATGATACAACCCGAAGATTTCACGTTCATAGATGAGTCTAAGGTGTGTAAGCTTCAGAGGTCCATTTATGGACTAAAGCAGACATTTCGGAGCTGAAATATACGATTTGATAGAACGATCAAAACGTATGGCTTTGTTAAGAATGAAGAGGAGCCCTGCATATACAAATGGGCTAATGGTCTAGTAATAGTATTTCTAGTATTGTATGTAGATGACATTCTCTTAATCGAGAATGATGTTCCTGCATTATAAGAAATAAAGATCTGATTGTCATCATAATTCTCCATGAAAGATCTGGGAGAAGCTTCTTACGTCCTAGGGATGAAGATCTATAGAAATAGATCTAAAAGATTGCTTGGATTGTTCCAGTCCACGTACATTGATACTGTGCTGAAACAATTGAGCATGAAAAATTTCAAGAAAGGCTATCTATCGATAGGCCATGAAATTTCTTTTTCAAAGAGAGATTGTCCAACAACACCTCTAGATAGAGAGCGTATGAATAGAATACCATATGCTTCAGCAGTAGATTCTATAATGTATGCCATGATATGTACGTGATCAGATATAGCATACTCATTAGGTATAGTGAGTAGATACCAATTTAATCCAGGAAAGAAACACTGAAAGATTGTTAAAATCATCCTGAAGTATTTAAGAAATACTAAGGACCAGTGGCTTGTATATGGTGAATCAGATTTAAAACTTATGGGGTTCACAAACTCTAGTTTTCAGTCCAATCATGATGATAGCAAGAGTATGATGGGATACATATTTATCCTTAATAGTGGGACCGTCTGCTGGAAGAGTTCCAAGTAGCACATTATAGTTGATTCAATTTATGAGATGGAGTATGTCGCTGCATCAAATACTGCCAAAGAAGTGGTGTAGCTAAGAAAATTCATCACTGAGCTCGGAGTAGCATCCTCTCTTGATGGTCCAATTCTGCTCTATTACGACAGCTTTGGAGCTATTGCTCAGACGAAGGAACCAAAGGCACACCAGTGGATGAAGCATATTCTGCGCCGCTACCATCTTGTCCGAAAGATTATGGATCGAGATGATGTCGACCTTCAGAAGATCGATTGGAAGAAAAATCTAACCGACCCATTCACTAAAGCTATTGCAGTGAAGAAGTTCGATGACTTTAACTCGAAGATAGGTATTAGATACTGCACCAATTAGCTTTAGTCCAAGTGAAAGATTATTGAGAATGTGTCCCAAAGCCAATCGTCAGTCTGTTGATGATTGGACCATATATTTATAATTATATATAAATTATAAATTAATAAAAATTATTTTGATATTTTTCATCATAAATTTTGTTGTCTTCTAATGAACTTTTGTGTTGTGATGAAGTTCTTAGGACTATCTAGATTTGGCAAAAGAGGATTTATCATTTAGTCCTTAAATAGTTCACGATCAAATGATACGTTATTACTTAGGACGATAACGTTTATCAAGTATAGATCGTTGTGTGCCATATAGGTTAGTTGTCCTCATAATCAAGGAGTGTTGAGATACTGATGTGGCATGCAAGTGAGATGTATGGATATATCTGCACTGAATGTGACCAACTCTGAGGCTTTTCTCCTATCAAGATTAGCTTCGATGAAATATGGATATAAATATTTCTCTGATTTGAGATCACCACGATAACTTTCAAGCAACTCAATATATTTTGGTACTGAACTATCTAAATTTTTAATTCAGTGATGGAAGATTTTTAGGCGCAGTCAAATACTTATGGAGTTGGTGCGTGTATCAAGATGGGATTGACCACTTCTAATTTCAGGAGTTGTGTTCAATTGTATTTCAATTTAGCAAAATCTTGATCAGGGTAGTCTTAGTAAGGAGTTACGAAACTAATTACTTTGAGACACGATATGGATGCATTTTCTGAAGGAAAATCCTAATTTTTCGGATCAGGTTCGTTCAAATCTGATAAGATTGAGAGATATATTTTAAAATTTTTTTTTTTCGATCCCAATCAGATCTGAGATGTTTCAGATCTAATTTTATTATTTTAATAATAGAAATAAAATAAAGATAAATTAAATCAAATTTAATTTACCTGATTTGGGTAATCCTATTATCCTGTTGATGATCCTATTTGCAGCGGAAGATTCTGGATCTAGCCACGCAAGCGCCTGGCCTCTACTGATATCCACTCGGGATGGATATGGAGATCCTCTTCTTCTCTATCACACCTCCAAAAATCAGATCTGGATCTGATCTGGAGGATCTTCAAAACTCTTTTGAAGATCTGCAGTCGTCCTTTTGCAGCAGCGCAGCCTTCTTGCTTTTGATCGCCTTTCTTTGATCTGGAATCGCACCAACCAAGGTCCAAAACTCCTTTTGGACGTGGAGAGCAAGGGGAGAAGATGGTTTGGCATGGAGGAAGGAGGGGAGAGGCAGCCTTGGGGCGTGGGGAACTTTGATCTCAATTCAATTACTTGTTCTGTTTGAGTTGGGCGCAGGGTCTTATTTATAGACCTGACTTGTGATCCAACTCCTCTTCCTTCCCAACCAATCACAACCCTTTGTGAAATCAGATCTAAATCTGATTGGTTGGAATAGAGTCCCCTGGATTCCTCCTTAGAGGGCGCCTAAGACCAGTCAAAGTTGGATTCTTAGTAGAACTCTAATTGGAATCCAAAAGGGAGGTGGAGTCCTTGTCCAACAAGGACTCCTAGGCGCCTCCAAACTTGGGCTCACGCCACCCTTGGCGTGCGCCCTTCTCCTTGCCAGGTTCTGGCAGGGGGACAGGCCCCCACCAGCTCTCCAATAGGTGCATGACATGTGGTCAAAAGTCAAAGGGTCAATGGTCAACGTTTGACCAGTCAAAGGTAGACTTTTGACCAAAGTCAAAGAACAAGAAATGGCAGGTGACCAAAAATGGCAGGTAATGTCTTACAAATAAGACAACCTATTCTGACTTGGACAACCTCCAGTCAGACCATATGAAGGCCTCTGATTGAGCACAAACTCCTTTGGCTCAGTCAGGACAACTTATTTATGATAGTAAAAGAAGAACGTTAGGTTCAATCGAGTGCTAGCACGATTTCCTTGAACCTAATTGAATCTCATTCAGATCAATTGAACTAGATCAGTTCAATTGATGATCACCAGATTCAAACCCTTGTTTGTGTGACCCAGTTAGGTTCAGTTCTGTATGGTAATGGGATATGTCATGATCTCTATCATCGACATCATCGAAACTCCTTTCGATGGATCAGAACTCTTCTGATTCGAACAGCTAGAATGATCGATCATCTAAATCATTCTAATTGCTCCCAAAATCCACCAGTGACACCTAGCAGTATATGGTGGCAACCCATCAGAGCTGAATGCGAACCTCTTGGTGCAGCTACCTGTGTGATTAAGTTCTTCTATCTTGAGCCCCGATCAGATTAGGGTTAAGGTGAACTCGTCAAACCCTAGTCTCTGTCATATGATGTAATCATTCGATTCGAGTCCAATGTGAAAATCTAAATAGAAACTCTTTCTATTATTTCACTCTACCATGGCCATGGGCTTTCTGGACTTGATTCTCATGATCATCATAGGGCTGCTCCTCTACCACCGAGGTAGATAGATTCCATCTTGATGCAATCCAGTTCCTACAATGAACATGCTCATAGCCAACATACACCTCAGGGTTCCATATGGCTAGGAGACCGAGTAATGGTGTAGTCAAACTATAACACCCTCAAGGTGAACTGCCGATGCATCTCAGGTCAAAGAACCAGACACACTACTGCAGCATCGAGTCAGTCATTGACGAGAAGGTAGACTTCCCTAATGACTACTCGAGGTGGTCACGCTCAGTGCCCTCGTTCTCTAACGAGTACCTGTACTCTCGCTCCGGTGTCTCCACACCGTAGACTCAAGACTCATCTACTAAAGAGAAGCGATTGTACACCAACCTTCCGGATCAATCACCATCCTCGTGATGATCCTATGGTCGGGAGCAATTTATGAGTTAATAATGATTATTCATGTCTTAAATTTTCAACTCTTGAAAATATGAATTATCATTACCATTAACTCAAAGGATGTATCACAGACACTAAATACACATATGTGATAGAAAATAACCCATTTTATTGAATTATAGTCAAAATTATAATTTTGCCCCTAGAAGTGTATTACAAGTGTCAGCCAATTCTGGCTTCTAGGGCACATATATCTAACAATCTCCCACTTGTCCTAAAGCCAATTGGCTACAAGTCTAAGTCCCATCTTCTCAAGGTGGGCTTCGATCTTCTGCTGGCCCAACGGCTTTGTAAGTGGGTCTGCCACATTATCTGCGGAGTTGACTCTCTTGACCTCGAACGTAACCTTTCTCAAGGTAATCGCGGATGAGGTGATATCGCCGCTCAATATGCTTGGATTTCTGGTGAGACCTCGGCTCCTTAGCAAGGGCTATGGCGCCATTGTTGTCGCAGTATAGAGGAATGGCATCTGATGGCATTACTCCAATTTCTGCAGCAAACTTCTTGTACCAGAATGCTTCCTTTGCAGCCTCTGATGCAGCGATATATTCTGCTTCCATGGTGGAATCTGCTATCACAGTTTGCTTGGAACTCTTCCAGCTGACAGCTCCACCATTGCACACAAACAGACTTCCAGATGTCGACTTTCGATCATCTATATCGGACATGAAATCCGAGTCTGTGTATCCCTGGAACTTGGAGTTCTCCGTTACCAAAGACCAACATCATATCCTTAGTTCTTCTCAAGTACTTAAGGATACATTTCACAGAAGTCCAGTGTTCTTCACCTGGATTTGACTGATATCTGCTTGTGACACTCACAGCATGGGCTATATCAGGTCGTGTACATAGCATGGCATACATGAGGCTCCCTATTGCAGAAGCATAAGGGATCTTGCTCATGCGTTCTATTTCCTCAGGTGTGCTAGGGGCACATCTTCTTGGAAAGATGAATACCATGTCTGAAGGGTATTAATCCCCTCTTAGAGTTTTCCATACTAAACCTCTTTAGTACTTCCTCTATGTACATCTTCTGTGAAAGTCCTAGCATCCTATTCGGTCTATCCCTATAGACCTTAATTCCTAGAATAAAGGATGCTTCACCTAGGTCTTTCATGGAGAATTCCTTGGACAACCACATCTTGACTGATGTCAACATGGGAATATCATTCCCAATAAGGAGGATGTCATCCACGTACAATACGAGGAAGACAACAGCGCTCCCACTGACCCTTTTGAAAACACATGGTTCCTCTTCATTTTTGATGAAACCAAACTTTTTGATCACATCATTGAAACGAGTGTTCCAGCTCCGAGATGCTTGCTTAAGTCCATATATGGACCTTTGCAGCTTGCAAACCTTGTGATCAGTATCACTGGATGTGAAACCTAGCGGCTGTTCCATATAGATATCTTCCTCAAGATATCCATTTAGGAATGCCGTTTTCACGTCCATTTGCCATATTTCATAATCGAAATAGGCTGCAACGGCAAGCAATGTGCGGATGGATTTTAGCATAGCTACTGGGGAAAAGGTATCCTGATAGTCAATGCCTTCGCGTTGACTATAACCTTTTGCCACCAGTCTAGCCTTGAATGTCTCCACATTCCCATCTGCACCAATCTTTCTCTTGAAGATCCATTTACACCCAATAGGTACTATACCTTCTGGTGGATCTACCAAGGTCCAGACTTGGTTTGAGTGCATCGAGTCAATTTCTGACTTCATTGCCTCTAAGCCATTTCTCGGAGTCGATATCTGATATCGCCTCGTTGTAGGTTTTGGGATCATCACCATGAGCACCATTACCTATGAGGAACATTTCCTCTACATCCTCTGAAATAATACCTAAGTATCTTTCAGGGGGACGGAAAACTCTTTCCGATCTACGAGGTGGAGGAGGTAGTGTTCTTATTGGCTCAACCTGATTTGGTTCCACTTGGTCCTTAGCTCGTTCTGCTTGTGAGACTTTCTCATCAAGCTTGAATCTGCTTTCCAATGCCGCTATCTTGAATAAACTATTTTTCAAGAAAGATGGCATGTCGACTCACAATCACATTGTGGTCTTCTGGAATGTAGAAATAGTATCCTAATGACTCTTTAGGATATCCTATGAATCGAGCTCTAAAGGACCTAAACTCTAACTTGTCCGCTTGTTGTCTTTTGACATGAGCCGGACAACCCCAAATTCTGAGATGACTCAGACTTGGTTTCTTACCGTGCCATATCTCATACGGTGTGGTAGGAACGGTTTTAGAGGGAACCCTATTCAGTAAATAGATTGAAGTTAATAATGAGTGTCCCCAAAGAAAATCAGGGAGGTCTGTGAAGCTCATCATGGATCGAACCATATCCAATAGAGTCCGATTTCTCCGTTCTGAAACCCCGTTGAGTTGAGGTGTTCCTGGTGGAGTCCATTGAGAGACTATGCCATTTTCCTTAAGAGATAGTCTAGGAATTCCCGGCTAAGGTATTCACCTCCTCGATCTGATCGAAGAACCTTAATGGGTTTTCCAGTTTGTTTTTCTACTTCATGTCTGAATTCTTTGAACTTTTCAAAAGGCTTCAGACTTGTGTCTCATAAGATACACATACCCATACCTAGACAGATCATCGGTAAAGGTAATGAAGTAGACAAAATTGCCTCTAGCCGGCACATCAAATGGGCCGCACACATCAGTATGTACTAGGGCAAGGAGATCTGTGGCCCTCTCCCCATGTCCAACAAAAGGGAGTTTAGTCATTTTGCCTTGAAGACAAGATTCACAAGTTGGATATGACTCGAAAAGTCAATGGACTCAATAGCCCATTTTTCTCCAATTTGTTGATCCTATCTTCTGCTATATGACCTAATCTCAGGTGCCATAGATATCTGTCGTTTGGACTATCCCTAGGTCGTTTGGCATTCACGTTTTGCTCGATAGTTAGAAACAGGTACATCAATATGTAGCTGATAAAGACCATTAATAAGGAAACCATTTGCAATTTTATTTCTTTCATAAAGAATGTTACAATGGTCCTTAAAGAAGGTGATCATATAACCTTCTTGTGCTAAGCATGAAACAGAAATCAAATTCCTGCTAGCTGCAGGCACATAATAACAGTCTTTTAAAACTAAGTCTAAACCAGATGGTAATCGCAAGAGGGTATGTTCCCACGGCTACTGCAGCAACTCTTGCTCCATTACCGATGCGTAGGATCATGTCTCCATCCCTCAGCCTCCTGCTATCCTCAAGACCCTGCATAGAAGTGCACAGATGAGCACTAGAACCAGAGTCAAGCACCCAACTGGATGCAGAAGAAACCGTAAGGTTAGACTCAATAACGAGCATACCTCCAGAAGGACCTTCCTTCTTGTTCTTCAGGGTGGCCAGGTAAGTAGGGCAGTTCCGCTTCCAATGGCCGTCGCTGTTGCAATGGAAACACTTTCCTTTGCCATCGGCCTTTTTCTTCGGCTTCTGCCTTCTTCTTCTTTGATCCTTCCACCTTTTGCTTTTTCACAGACTTCTTTTTCTTTCCATAAGACTTTCTTTTGGAAGAAGTCCGTTCCATAGCAAGAACTGAGCCTTTAGAACCTTTCATAGAAAGCTCAGCGGTAACCAGCATATTCATTAACTCGGCCAAGGAATTCTTGAAGTTTATGCATGTGGTAATTCATGATGAATTGCCCATATGCATCAGTCAAGGATTGCAGAATAATATCGTTCTGCAGGTCCAAGTCCAACTTCACACCGAGCTTCTCAAGCTCTTCCATGTCCTTGATCATTGTCAGACAGTGATCTTGGACTGACTGCCCATCACGCATCTTAGCCTTAAAAAGTCATTTTGTGACTTGATATTTGGCTGCGCGACTCTGTTCACCAAACATCTCCTGCAGGTGAGCCAACATTTGGCGAGCAGTCCCGATATCTTCATGTTGGCGCTGGAGCTCATCAGACATCGAGCCCAACATGTAATATCTGGCCTTATTATCTTCGTCAATCCATTTTTCCAGAGACGCTCTCTGTTCAACAGGATGGACGGGCTGGTAAGGTGGGAGGGTCCTGGTCCAAAACATGGGTTAACTTCTCGAACCCAAAATAATTTTGTAGTTCCTGAGCCAATCTTTATAATTGGGTCCAGTCAGTCTATGTGTGTCCAGGATACGTGCCAATGGGTTGGACGCAGACATTTTTCCTGTAGAGAGTCAAAGATTCTAGTTAGATACTGTAATTTTGACTTGACCAATTTATTTAGGAATTTTATTTTTAAACAAATTAGCTCCCACTATTTTCTCGGATCCCTACACTCCCTCTGTAGAGATGCGAAAAATCTCCATGATTAATGATTTCTAGTGGGTGGTGCGGTCTCACCAACTGACTCATCACCTCACCTAACAGTTATTGGTGATGGGTTAGCCAATGAGTGAACAACTCTTGTTCAATGATTCTCTAATCATGGTGCACCCAAACTTGGTCTCTAATTCATGAATCTCACCGTATCCGAAATATTGATCCACTCCTTAGTTAAGTCAGACCCACCATTTGCATAGACTGGGTTCCTAATTGAGTCTCTCACCGTATCCGAAATATTGAGCCCAACTCATCCTCCAGCCCATAGCATCCAATGCCTAATAGACATGGTTGCATCTTCCCGGTGCAACTGAGCCACTGTATCCAGCCGAGAACAATCAACCCCGGGAAGGGCCCGCACATCTACAATGGTGGAAGACCTCAGACTTAATCTTTTCTTAGGGAGAATTGATTCAGGTCTCATTAAACTAGACTTGGCTTAGTCATAACAATTATGACTAACCTAGTGGCATGGGTTAGCTCGGATTATTGACCACCTCAGATCAGAACTGTGTCAACAGATATGGCCAGGTAAGTGAGACCGGTGGAAGGAATATGCCATTAACTCGTACAAGAACGCATTCAGGTCGAGTAGCTTCCAATTAAAAACCAGTCGGTCGTCTATGCCAAACTTACCTTAGACACCAAATTGTTGAGTCAGAACCAATTGGGTTAGCCTACAATCCAGACTCTAACCTCTGAGCCTAATTAGGTCTTGCTTGATCGTGACTCGATCTTGACCCAGACTTAATCCTATTAGGCTGGTCAATTTAAGCATTGTTGATCCCATCTAACCAACTCTTGATTCGGTTTGATCAACCGCTTAGACCTAATTGAGCTACCCAAGCCCGAACCCAGTATTATGAATATGTCTTAGATCTGAAATTCTCAATTTTAGACCTAATTAATATTCCATAAACTTAATTCTTAATTAAGTAGGGTTCATAAACAAAATATGCACAATAAATCCTAGGGTTTCAGGATCTAGGGTTTTGCAGAAAGTAAGTTTTGGGTTTCTGATTAAGGACGAACACGCAGCACCCCTACACATCATAAGAACACCCCATCGAATGGGAAGAGAGGGCCTTTAAACCCTTCTTCATTCTTATGACCGGACGGCCAAGAGGAACGCCTTAATCAGGAACATTCAATACTACAAAACAATATCAGATCTATATCATATATCTCATATATAAAGTTAGATCTAATCATGGCATATTTTGCATACATCTCATGTATCATAATCATGCATATTTTCAGATCTAAATTATCTCATAATAATCTAAAAAATTAGATTTAAATTGATCTAATCAAAATAAATTCTAATCTAGATAATTATGTAGAACTATTCTACAACTAGTCTAGACATGCATCAATCATATCTCATATGATATTTAAAATTAAATAATTTTTATTTGCTATTTTTTAGATGTTATTATAACACTTATAATATCAAAAAATAGTAAATAAAAAGATCTAAAATATGATTTAATCAGATTAAATCAAAACATGCAAGACTATTCTATAGAACTATTCTATTCTAGAACTAGTCATGCATATCTTCTAATCTTAGATCCAAATCATTTAATTTTAATTTTTTCTGATTTCAGATCTGATCACATCTCATGTGACATCTGAAAATCACTTATTTTCTAATTAAAATAAATTTAAAATTAGATCTAAATAATTTTAGAACCATGGCTCTGATACCAGTTGAAGGAAAATCCTGATTTTCCCGGACCAGGTTCGTTCAGATCTGATCAGATCAAGAGATATATTTCAAAATTTTTTCTCTTGATCCCAATCAGATCTGATGATATTTTTAGATCTAATTCTTATTATTTTAATAAATAAAAAATAAAATAAAGATAAATTAAATCAAATTTAATTTACCTGATTTGGGTAATCCTATTACCCTGTTGATGATCCTGTTTGCAGCGGAAGGTTCTGGATCTAGCCACGCAAGCGCCTGGCCTCTACCGGTATCCACTCAGGCTGGATCTGGAGATCCTCTTCTTCTCTATCACACCTCCAAAAATTAGATCTGGATCTGATCTGGAGGATCTTCAAAACTCCTTTTGAAGATCTGCAGTCGTCCTTTGCAGCAGTGCAGCCTTCTTGCTTTTGATCGCCTTTCTTTGATCTGGAATCGCACCAACCAAGGTCCAAAACTCCTTTTGGACGTGGAGAGCAAGGGGAGAAGATGGTTTGGCATGGAGGAAGAGGGGAGAGGCAGCCTTGGGGCATGGGAAACTTTGATCTCAATTCAATTACTTGTTCTGTTTGAGTTGGGCACAGGGTCTTATTTATAGACTGACTGTGATCCAGCTTCTCTTATTCCCAACCAATCACAACCCTTTGTGAAATCAGATCTAAATCTGATTGGTGGGAATAGAGTCCCCTGGATTCCTCCTTAGAGGGTGCCTAAGACCAGTCAAAGTTGGTTCTTAGGAAGAACTCTAATTGGAATCCAAAAAGGAGGTGGAGTCCTTGTCCAACAAGGACTCCTAGGCGCCTCCAAACTTGGGCACACGCCACCCTTGGCGTGCGCCCTCCTCCTTGCCAGGTTCTGGCAGGGGGACAGGCCCCCACCAGCTCTCCAATAGGTGCATGACATGTGGTCAAAAGTCAAAGTGTCAATGGTCAACGTTTGACCAGTCAAAGGTAGACTTTTGACCAAAGTCAAAGAACAAGAAATGGCAGGTGACCAAAAATGGCAGGTAATGTCTTACAAAATAAGACAACCTTTTCTGACTTGGACAACCTCCAGTCAGACCATATGAAGGCCTCTGATTGAGCACAAACTCCTTTGGCTCAGACAGGACAACTTATTTATGATAGCAAAAGAAGAACGTTAGGTTCAATCGAGTGCTAGCACGATTTCCTTGAACCTAATTGAATCTCATTCAGATCAATTGAACTAGATCAGTTCAATTGATGATCACCAGATTCAAACCCTTGTTTGTGTGACCCAGTTAGGTTCAGTTCTGTATGGTAATGGGATATGTCATGATCTCTATCATCGACATCATCGAAACTTCCTTTCGATGGATCAGAACTCTTCTGATTCGAACAGCTAGAATGATCGATCATCTAAATCATTCTAATTGCTCCCAAAATCCACCAGTGACACCTAGCAGTATATGGTGGCAACCCATCAGAGCTGAATGCGAACCTCTTGGTGCAGCTACCTGTGTGATTAAGTTCTTCTATCTTGAGCCCCGATCAGATTAGGGTTAAGGTGAACTCGTCAAACCCTAGTCTCTGTCATATGATGTAATCATTCGATTCAAGTCCAATGTGAAAATCTAAATAGAAACTCTTTCTATTATTTCACTCTACCATGGCCATGGATTTCTGGACTTGATTCTCATGATCATCATAGGGCTGCTCCTCTACCACCGAGGTAGATAGATTCCATCTTGATGCAATCCAGTTCCTACAATGAACATGCTATAGCCAACATACACCTCAGGGTTCCATATGGCTAGGAGATCCGAGTAATGGTGTAGTCAAACTATAACACCCTCAAGGTGAACTGCCGATGCATCCTCAGGTCAAAGAACCAGACACACTACTGCAGCATCGAGTCAGTCATTGACGAGAAGGTAGACTCCCTAATGACTACTCGAGGTGGTCACGCTCAGTGCCCTCGTTCTCTAACGAGTACCTGTACTCTCGCTCCGGTGTCTCCACACCGTAGACTCAAGACTCATCTACTAAAGAAAAGCGATTGTACACCAACCTTTCGGATCAATCACCATCCTCGTGATGATCCTATGGTCGGGAGCAATTTATGAGTTAATAATGATTATTCATGTCTTAAATTTTCAACTCTTGAAAATATGAATTATCATTGCCATTAACTCAAAGGATGTATCACAGACACTAAATACACATATGTGATAGAAAATAACCCATTTATTGCTTTTAGTCAAAATTACAATTTTGCCCCTAGAAGTGTATTACAAGTGTCAGCCAATTTTGGCTTCTAGGGTACATATATCTAACATTTTCTAGGATTCACAGTCTAATCCTGAGTCATCTATTACATAAAGGTCATAGGGATGAATTATACGGTAACCATATTCGCATAGATTCTGAATATTGCGATTGCGATTATTCGATCTATCCGGATGTCGGGTACCATTGCTAGATGATCACTTTGATTAGTATAGAAATTAGTTTTTGTGCTACCAACTTAGGTTCGGACCTACGGGGTCATACATATTAGAAGTTTCTATCTGATCTGATGGCTAATCAAGAGTTTCATTGATCTGAAACTCCATGGTCAAGAGTCCTACTGGACTTGGACTCTATGATCAAGAGTCCTATTGGACTGGGACTCTGAGTTCTACTTATCTGAGACTCTCTGATCAAGAGTTCCATTGATCTAAAACTCTATGATCAAGAGTTCCATTGGACTAAAACTCTATGACCAAGAGTATTACTGAATTGAGACTCTGAATTCTACTTGTCTAAGACTCTCTGATCATGAGTCCTGATAATCTAGGATACTATGGTTAAGAGTCCCACTGGATTGGGACTCTGTGACCAAGAGTCCTACTGGACTAAGATTCTGAGTCCTACTCGTCTGGGACTCTCTGATCAAGAGTTTCACTAGTCTGGGATTCTATGATCATGAGTTCGATTCATTTAGGATACTGGGTTCAAGAGCCCCACTGATTTAGGACTCTTCAAGAGTTTCATGTTGATAGGACTCTGTTGCCCAGTAACCCATTCGATTTAGACTTTGATATTTTTAGAGGATTAATTAACAATTTGATTGCTAATTAAATTAATTTGATTGAGTGATGAGGATTCGATCAAGTTCGATTGAATTTAATTCGATTGGATTTGATCCGAACAGGTCATGAGATGATCTAATCGCTATGAGAGTTTTGACCCTGATTTGATCAGGACGTAGATCTAATTAATTTTTAATTTAATTAAAATTTTATTAAATTAGACTAAGCCCAATTTGGTTGGGTTTAATCTGGTTTAATTGGATCTAGATTAATTGGTTTGGTTGAAACCAATTAGGATCAAGTCAAATGAAGTTTGAATTCAAATTCTCCCATGCGTCCATAATTTTTAACTTTTCCACTCTACTTCCTATGCCCTCCCTTTTATTTATCGAATATTTATAAAATGTGCATGCAAAAGGAGAGTCCTTTTGTGTGTTAAACATAAGGGAGGGGGCGTTGGATAAGGATAAGAGGCTCATTTGATTTTTGAAATCAAGTGAGTGGTTAAAATCTCTCAACCACTTGATCCTTATCATTTTTTATATGATTTTCTCATGGTATTCACGTCAATAAATTATGAAATTTTTTTTGCATGTAGTAGAAGGGGTTAGCATTACATGGTAAAAATTTTAAAGTGTTTGGGCATCAGTTTTGAGCGAAAAAAAATCTTGAAATAAAGATGAACAGGATCCTACAGCACTTTTCTTTTTCTTTATGCCTCTCTTCTCTTATGATTTTCATCTCTAAGGATATACTATTTTTAGATATGATATAAATAGAGATTATAGATCTAATAGTTATATTTTCATGAAAACTTATTTCATAGAAAAACTCTACATAGAGAGGGCATGATAGAATTTTTAGTGTGTCAGGGTTTTTGGGCCGAGTGAAATCTTAGATTTGAGAATCTGGGTTCGAATGGAGAGATCGAGTGTTGTGAGAATCAAATCACCACCAAATTTGAAACACATCTTCATCATCCTCCAATATTTATATTTTAATTTTTTATAATTTTTAAGAAATTAAAAAATATATGATCGATCGGATCGATCGCGATTAGCCATTAACACCCCGACGAGGAGCTAGCACTCCAGTGGGGTTGATCAGGATCAGGAGTTCTATGTGGACCAACCGTAGAGGTCGGACATATGTGTGGCTGTGACGTGATACCAAAGCATTATTCAATGAACTCAAATTATGGTGATCGACTATCTGCAGAAAGATATTATGTTCTGAACACGTAGATGTAGTAAATAGTTTATTACATACTTTTATTTTCAGATCTATTGATGTGTGTATGCATATTATGCTTAGATCCTAATATGTAGGGTTAAATAATCTGATATGATCAATAGATAATTAATTAGATTAATTATTTTTTGCTGCATCATTGCTATTTTTAAAATATTTTTTAAAAGTAGCATGGCAAATCCTGCACTATTTTCTTCAGAGGTTGCCTGTCGAACCTTCAAAGAGGTGGCCATACATAGGCTCCAAGATGGGCTGTACAGCCTTAGGTAGTCTACCATTGAGCACTCTAGTTTCGAGTCACCATTAGATTAGAAGTCTTACACAGATCACTAAATATAGACAAATAGATAGGAGGCCCTCTATGATTGGTGGAGCATTAAGGAGTACTCTGATAGACGGTAGAGGACCTGGTAGAATTAGACCACCCAGCAAGATCCGATCAAGCACACAGGTGGCTCTGTTGGCACACATATTATGGTCGATTGATTGATAAAAATTCTATACTTAAATTAATTTCATATTAAATTGATCATATGTATATTTTAATTTATTTAATTTTATTATTTGTTTATTGTAGCTATGGTAGTTGGATCGTTTACTAGGACAGCTACAGATATGGGAGGCCACACACCATTCTAGAAAGACTGGTGATTACTTAGATCCTAGTTCTCGATAGATCATGGTAATAACTTAAAATATTATTTATTAAATTTTTATATATGCTGATATGTATGGACTAATGAATTTCAAAATTATATAGACGAATTATGTGGAGTATCTTGTATCGTGGCATGGTGAGGACCGATCCTCTCAGTCCCTCTTTGATCTCGAGGGATGGCTCAGGGCTATTGGAGGGGTGAGTAGGAGCCGGATCATAGGATTCGATCATAGCTTTAACTCTCCAGCAGTTCGATACTTTTCGACATCCTCCTCTCAGGCCTTAATGATCCAAATATGAGGTGATGCATATGTGGAGGAGGCTATACAGAGACTTTGGAGCTAGCAATCTTAGAGCTTTCGAGATGCTGTCCACGATACGATTATTAAAATTCTCTAAAATTCATATCTATATGATCAGCTAGGCTCATTATCACAACAATCACAGCATATAAGTTTAATAATAATTTTTTTATTTATTTTAAATTTTTATATTTAGAAATTTTACATATTTAGGCTTGAGTTCAGGAAGGAGATCTAGGGAGTGAAAATTTAATTTAACCATCCAATCGATGGACCTAAGGTGTCTATAGCTCCATATCATCGAATGAAATATGTAGAAATAATCTGTTCAAGAATCGAAATAATATATCAAAATATACACCTTCGTATCAACATCTATGCTTTCGTATCGAAACTTATTAATAATATTTTATTTTTCTTGCTTATAGCTCATCTACCAACTGCTGGAGATAGAGCTATCAAGATGGGCCAGCCCACCTCGGTCCGTCCCGACCCACCTCTAAATGGGATGGGATGGGTTGGCCCATTTAACTGGCGGGTTAGAAAAATTCCAACTCGACCCACCATGGGTTATAGGTTAAACGGGTCAACCCATCAAAATTTTTTAAAAAAACTTATAAAACAATGATATAAATAGAATTTCATATTTAATTCAAGCTCAAATCAAAGTTACATGCTCGATACAACCCAAACTTAAATACTTAATACAATCTAAACTTAATCTAAACTTAAAAGACTTAAATTTTTAATTTTCAAACTAATTTAAAGGCAAATCAAAGTTTCAAATCAATGTATATATATATATAAGAGATGAGCCAACCAGTCTCGATCCATCCCGAATCTGTCACAATCCACAATCTAAATGGGGCGGGTTATTTAACCCGCTTTTAGATGGATTGCTAAAATATGAACCCAATCCATCCCATTAATATGAATTCAATCCACCCCATTTACATGGTATGGCGGGCCAACCTGACGGGCTCAATCCAAATTGACCGCTTTAGTTGGAGAGGACATACAAGAGCAGAAGAAGGACGATAAGAAGGTTCTCACATGATTTTATTTTTTATATGCATGTAATTTTGATACTTATAAAGCAGTATAAATTTATAAAACTATATAATTTATATTTTTAATATAATATAATTAATTTTATATTTATGATTATAGTAAATAATTATTATTTTATTTATAATAGATTTTAGAAAATATAATTACTTATCACTATGATTAAAATAGGTTTTAAAAAATTTAATTATAATTTTTTTAAAAAATAAAATAATATTAGTGATGGTATTAGTGACACCAGTATGCATCAGTAAAGACTTTACTGATGGAAATAGCATTGGCATTACTGTCGCTAATAATTTTAATTATAAAAAAAATTAAAAATAAAAAATATTAGTGATGACTTTGTTGTCACTAATATCATTATTA
Organism: Cocos nucifera; assembly: GCA_006176705.1. Classification (NCBI taxonomy): domain Eukaryota; kingdom Viridiplantae; phylum Streptophyta; class Magnoliopsida; order Arecales; family Arecaceae; genus Cocos; species Cocos nucifera. Next base: position 231,821 of record QRFJ01004839.1, read on the forward strand.
ATTATCCGTATTAGCGACGGAGTTCTTGCTATCATTAATAATGATAGCAATGACGAGAGTCCATCGCTAATAGTATTAGCGATGAGGATTTGATTATTAGCGACGGTATTAAGCTGTCTAGTAACTTGTTTTCTTGTAGTGAGATGATGATATTTCGATTTCCAAGAAAGGGCATATTCTATAGTTGGTGGATTAAGTATTGGAACCCAGAACATAAATAAATAGTAGCAAAATCAAGATGCCAACGAAACCTTCATTTGAGCAACGAAAAAGGGTGAAAAAAAAATGCTATGTAGGCTCAGAAATTTCATAAAAGAACCTTTCTAATTATTCATGCACTTGAGCAAGGGATCTTAAACAAGATATTCAATACATATACCTAAACTAGTAAAGCAACATGGATTGGAAATAGATGGTTAGCCTTGCTAATCTAAATGTCCATATATTATTATTATTATTATTATTATTATTATTATTATTATTATTATTGTCCATCTCTATTTAGAGATCACCAATGAAAATTTTACCTAATATCCTATTATCTTCTTAATCACAATTTAGTAAATCACACCTTAGATTATTGGAATAGGCTTAAAGAATTCATGATCTAATTTAAAAATCTAAACAAAACTAACAAAATTTTATTGTAGAAAAATTATAAATAACTTACAGGACATTAAAAAATAAAAATGATTAAATATGAAAGTATGCGAGGTACTATCCTAAAGCGTATTTCCATCTCTCATGTAGGAAAATTCAAAAAAACTATCCCAAGATATGACCAGAATCCTTCGCTTGTGAGCACAACCATGGAGGAGGTTGATGGAGATCCTTTCAGTATCCAGAAGAATAATTACAAAGAAAAAAGATTTGAAGTGAAAAAAATTAGATTGAGGAGAGGCTTAGATGGGATATATCAAATCAGATCTTAACATGGCCTTTTTTTTTTTAGCCATCTAATATGACTATTTATAGATTCTCAAGAAAATATGATCGTTTAAAACTATTTTAGACTTTTATTGATCCATTAATATTTTTAATAAGATGTCCAACGGTCAGAAAATAAAAATAAGATTAAATACATATGACTATTTGGACTTTTACTAACTCATTAAGATATGTAATTAGAAGCTCAATGATCAAAAATTAAAAATATGATAATAAATATTTAAATAATAAAATTAAAAAATAAGATTAAAATAGTTATGTAAAAAAATTTTAGAAAAATATTATTTTTTTTTTGGATTTTCTCTGGTAGGAGAGATCTCATGGAGGATTGAGATGTTGTTTGGATAGCGAGGGGCATGTTGGTCACTTACTCTGGTGCAGAAAAAAGGAGGTGGAGTGGTGGTAGAAGTCCATGGAGGCAAGGGCAAAATGAGTGTAGGTTTTCCTGTGAAAGTATCTGCGGATCAATGGGGTAGCATCAAGAGGAAATTCAAGAAACTTAGGGATCTTGATTGGTCCTTGATAAGTTCATTGAGAATAATGGACTGAAGAGTGTTTTTAATGTATTTATACTAAAAAAAGAAATTGTTTAATTGAAATGGCTGAATCATTTAAATTGTGCTAGAGACAAGCACCTGAAAAAAGGTTAGTTTGCAACTTTTCTGAAAATCCAAGATTAGCCTTTTCTAGTTATTTTTATTGGAGTGCCAAAAGTTTATTTTATTATATAAAGTTAGATGAATTAATTTATTTAGTTTCATTTTTGATCATCGAATAAACAAACACGATGATGGTCTCCTCATGCATCTTATAATTATATAAAGTTAGATGAATTAATTTATTCGAGATGAAGCGTCTTATGGTAGTCCCGTGAATTCAGGATGAAACGTCTCGAACGATATTTTGTATTTGCTAAAATTTTTATAATAAGCTCTTTGTGGAGAGGGGATACGTTAAACATTTTGTAGAATTGTTTTGAACAACATCTTATTCTGGTCAATTTTTTTATAATAAGGTTTGGATTTTTTTTTGATAGGCTTCATACTATTCTATTTAATATTTAATATAGTTATTCAAGTTGCTAAACTCTGTAATTGGATCAAGTGATCTTGGATCTAATTCTCTAAGACTCCCAAAAAGGGCTTTTTGGAGGGTCGAGGCTGCGTGGAAAATGCCCATCTATTTTTTTAGATAAAAAAATTATATATATATACACACACACACAATAGAGGTTCTACATGGATGATCCAAATCGTTGGATATCATATTTTATTTTAAAACTGCTTGTATATGATTTGAAGATTTCTAACTTATGCTTCAATTGATCAAAAAATTTATCTAATTTAATTTTATTTAGACTGTCTAATTTTTTATTAGTTGATATATAAGTTGAAGATCTCCAAATTATATATATATATATATATATCAGGGATGAAAATGGTATGAATATTATCTACCTGGATCTATTTTCGTATCCGAATTATTTGGATATGGATAAAAATTTGAGGATCTGATTAATATCCAGATAACTATCTAATCCATATCCGAATATCTGAATCTACATGTAATCCTATATAATTTTATATAATATTTATTAATTTTTAATAAAAATATACGATCATATGAACATATTATTAACTTAATTTGTCATCTATTTAGTTATATCTTTGATTGCATAGTCATAAAATTTAATTATCTAAGTTATATCCATAATTACATCCATACTTTTAGTATCCATATCCATTTAAAATAAATATAGATATGAATTTTTGCATCTGAATAATATCTGAATCTATATTTATATTCATCAATAAAATAAAATAAATAATATCTGATCTAATTTTAATCCTAATATATATATATATATATATCATATAAGGTTGATCAAATAAGATTGATTGGATTTAAATTCTGATTTGATCAAATCAAAATGCTATAATAGAGATCCTACATTAATGATCTAAATCATTAAATATGATCTACTATCTCAAATTTATATGTCTGTATATATTAAAATGAAAACTATTGGTGCAAAATCTGGTTATCATCAGAATTGAGGCTGAAGTTGGAGAAGATGAGGTTGCCGTCGATGACCTGCAAAATAAGTCTCATCTAGAGTCGGGGGTGATGGCTCCGACAAGATTTTTCAACGATCAAATCAGCTCTTTCGGCCAACAAAAATGGAGTGCTCAGAGAGAATTTAGTATAGTTTTTTAGAAAGAAATCAAAAGCTTAGGGAAGAAAGCGTATCTGGAGGGTCTCTTATATAGACGAAGCCCATAACAAACTGATGGTGACAGTCGTAATCGTTTGATAGTGGATCGTTCAGATCACGTGAAGTTTGTTATGAAGAGTGGTGTCCATTGTCATGACTTGCCAGTCGAGAGTGATGTCCATTGGAGATTAATGGTCGAAGTTCAGATGGAGTTGCGCTGGTGGTGAAGAGCTCCGAGTGACAACGGTTCTAAAGAAGTTTGGGCTCCTTTAGGGTTGCCTGTATGTAGGTCGGTTTGTATTGTATTGGGAGCCGAACTTGTACAGATAATGAGGTCCTTCCAGATGACCGTAGGAGGCTCGACTGAAAGGAATTTCTCTCATCGATTGGCGGAATCCGACTATAAAGAGTGCAAAAGGCCTATGACTGGAGGAGTTCGGGAGGAGATCCAATCTGCAGAGAAGTCCGACTGAAGGAGAAGTACAGCAGGAGTTTGATTGCTGAAGAAGTTCGGCTTTCGATAGGAGTTCGACTGCTGAAGAAGTTCGACAGAAGTTTGACTGACGAAGAGGTTCAGAAGGAGTTCGACTGGTGGAGAGGAGTCCGGAAGAAGTTCGACTGGTGGAGAGAAGTTCGAAAGAAGTTCGACTGGCCCCGAAGCTGGCCTGGCTAGACTGCCTAAGAGGCCGCTCTCATTGTTCAAGTTCATTCGAAGGAGATCCAATGATAGAAGGGTGACTGAGATCGCTCTGAGACTAGATATTTAGCCAAACTTCGGTGGGAGTGGATTTATCTCCAACAATAGTCTTCCTACTCTCGAGTTCGAAATTCGAAAAAAGGGAGTATAGATGCGACTACCGAAGTTCTTTCTAGTCTCCCACGTCCGTCAGGATGGGATGCCTTGGCATCTACCATGCTGGCGTCGAAACTTTATAAATATGAGGTGATCCAAAAATATATTTTTTGAGCCTCCCGCCAAAACTCTATCCAAGGTATGGCATAATTAAGAATCTGTCCGTCGCCACTTCTCTGCCATGATGAGTGGGACATGCGGTGCACATAGATCGACAGAATGAGATCTGCAATAATAACTATTTTGGGCTTCTCTTGGCTATTAAAGATCTTCTTCCTCTTTCGAAATCCATTCTGCTCGAGTCTTCTTCCTTCCTTCCCAAGTCCTCGCCTTCCTTTCGCCCGAGAGTCCCAATTCCTTCTCACTCCCTCTCTGCTTTCAAGTGCTCTTCTGCTTGATTTTCATCGTGCTCACCATCTTCTCGTCTTTCTCAGTCGACTTAGATCAGCTTTTCAACCCTTCTCTTTGAGTGTTCGCCATTCTTAGACTTCTTATTCTTTCGATTTTTTTGGTAGAAGCTTCTGCAGTGCATTTTTCCTTAATTTTTGGGAGTTTTCTAGGGATTTTATTTTGATTTGAATGTCTTTCGAAACCTCCCATTCCGTCAGTTCTTGGAGCTCATCTGGACCGGCCTTCCTAGATCCCGTACCTCTGACCGAGGTTGAGCCTAGGAACATGTCTCATCAATCTTTTATTTCTGATACCACCCCTTCAGTTTTGACTATGAACGATCTTTCGTTGATCCGCATCCAATATGAGGTTCCCCCCAAATACGACCTCTAGCTCCTTGGGTCAGACGAACGTGCTAGTTCACCTCCAGTCGGTCGATTTTGTCGTATCTAGAAGCCTTACGTGCTGGGCTTCGACTTTCCCTTCCATCTTCTTCAACTTCTTTTCCAGATGGTGGATTTTCTTCTTTAAGTTTTTTATTAAAGATTTTTGTGGAACTCCCTGAAGTAAGGGGTCGGCGTCGATTGGAGATGGTGGGTTATGGCTCTAATTATTGGAGGGATTCTAGATAACACATGACACAACTTCAATATAAAGAAAGGCATAGACAAAAGTAAATTCACTTTCATTTAACTAAAAACTTTCAAGTACAAAGAAAAATAAAAGAAAAAAAAAGTACAACTATTCGAGATCCTCAACCTCAAGGGGTGCAGCGGCGGAAGAGATTGGAGCGCTCTCGACTGCCTCGGGTTCTTGAGTAGGATCGGGCGCCTCTGTGGTAGGTTCGAATGGACCGGAGGCAATCTCGGTAGGGGATTAATCGGCTGTAGTACTGGACGGTCCTGCTTCTTTGCCAAGATCCTCCTCATCCAAACAGCTTAGGTCGAGTTTGAAAATTTTTTGGGCCACCCTACTGTTAGATATATGTACCCTAGAAGCTAAAATTGACTGACACTTGTAATACACTTCTAGGGGCAAAATTATAATTTTGACTATAATCAATAAAATAGGTTATTTTCTATCACATATGTGTATTTATTGTCTGTGATACATCCTTTGAGTTAATGGTAATGATAATTCATATTTTCAAGAGTTGAAAATTTAAGACATGAATAATCATTATTAACTCATAAAATGCTTCCGACCATAGGATCTCATAAAGATGGTAATTGATCTGGAAGGTTGGTGTACAATTACTTTTCTTTAGTAGATGAGTCTTGAGTCTATGGTGTAGAGACACCGGAGTGAGAGTATAGGTACTCATTAGAGAATGAGGGCACTGAACATGACCATCTCGAGTAGTCATTAGAAAGTCTACCTTCTCATCAATGACTGACTCGATGCTGTAGTGGTGTACCTGGTTCTTTGACCTGAGATGCATCGATAGTTCATCTTGAGGGTGTTATAGTTTGACTACACCATAACTCGATCTCCTAGCCATTCGAAATCCTGAGGTGTATGTTGGCTATAGCATGTTCATTGTAGGAACTAGATTGCATCAAGATGGAATCTATCTACCTCGGTGGTAGAGGAGCAGCCCTATGATGATCATGAGAATCAAGTCCAGAAGTCCATGGCCATGGTAGAGTGAAATAATAGAAAGAGTTTCTATTTAGATTTTCACATCGGACTTGAATCGAATGATTACATCATATGACAGAAACTAGGGTTTGACGAGTTCACCTTAACCCTAATCTGATCGAGGCTCAAGATAGAAGAACTTAATCACATAGGTAGCTACACCAAGAGGTTCACATTTAGCTCTGATGGGTTGCCACCATATACTGCTAGGTGTCACTGGTGGATTTTGGGAGCAATTAGAATGATTTAGATGATCGATCATTCTAGCTGTTCGAATCAGAAGAGTTCTGATCCATCGAAAGAAGTTTCGATGATGTCGATGATAGAGATCATGACATATCCCATTATCATACAGAACTGAACCTAATTGGGTCACACAAATAAGAGTTTGAATCTGGTGATCATTAATTGATCTGATCCAGTTCAATTGATCTGAATGAGATTCAATTAGGTTCAAGAAAATTGTGCAAGCACTCGATTGAACCTAACATTCTTCTTTTACTATCATAAATAGTTGTCCTGACTGAGCCAAAGAAGTTTGTGCTCGATCAGAGGCCTTCACTTGATTTAACTGGAGCATGTCCAGTTTAGAAAAGGATTGTCTTATTTTGCAAGATAATACCTGCCATTTTTGGTCACCTACCATTTTTCGTCCTTTGACTTTGGTCAAAAGTTGACCTTTGACTGGTCAAATGTTGACCATTGACACTTTGACTTCTGTTCACGTGTCATGCATCTATTGGAGAGCTGGTGGAGGCTTGTCCCCCTGCAAAAAGCTAGCAAGGAGGAGGGCGCATGCCAAGGGTGGCGTGCGCCCAAGCAGGAGGCGCCCAGGAGTCCCTGTTGGATAGGAACTCCATCTTCCTTTTTGGATTCCAAATAGACTCCTCCTAAGAATCAACTTTGACTGATCTTAGGCACCATCTAAGAATGAATCTAAGAGACTCTATTTCCACCAATCAAATTTAGATCTAATTTCACAAAGAGTTGTGATTGGTTGGGAAGAAGAGGAGTTGGATCATGCATAGTCTATAAATAAGACCCTATGCCCAACTCAAAGAGAGAACACAATTCTCACGCCCTAAGGCTACCTCTCTCTTCCTCCTCCACGCCAAGCTCATCTTCTCTCTCTCTCCTCTCCATGCCCAAAGAAGTTTGGGATTTCAGTTGGTGCGATCCAGACGAGAGAAAGGCGACAGAAAGCTAGAAGGCTGCCCTGCTGCAAAGGATAACTGTCGATCTTCGAAAGATATTTTGAAAATCCTTCAAATCAGATTCAGATCTGATTTTAGAGATGTGATAGAAAAGAAGAGGATCTTCAGATCCAGTCTGAGTGGATACCAGTAGAGGTCAGGCACTTGCATGGCTAGATCCAGAATCTTCCGCTACTTACAGGATCATCAACGGGAAATAGGATTACCCTACATCAAGATAAATTAAATTAAATTTAATTTATCTAAATTTTATTTTAATTATTAGAATAATAAAAATTAGATTTGAAATATTTTAGATCTGATTTAGATCAAGAAAAAAAATTTTTGAAATATATCTCTTGATCCAATCAGATCTGAACGAACCTGATCCAAAAAATCAGGATTTTCTTCAACTGGTATTAGAGCCAAGATTCTAAAGTATTTATATCTAATTTTAAATTTATTCTAATAAAAAAATAAGTGATTTTAGATGTCACATAAGATGTAATCAGATCTGAAATTAAAAAAATTAAAATTAAATAATTTGGATCTAAGATTAGAAAATATGCATGACTAGTTCTAAAATAGAATAGTTCTATAGAATAGTCTTGCATGTTTATAATTTAATTTAATTAAATCATATTTTAAATCTATTTATTTTCTATTTTTTGATATTATAATTATTATAATAACATCTAAAAAATGATAAATAAAAATTATTTAATTTTAAATATCATATGAGATATGATTGATGCACGTCTAGACTAGTTGTAGAATAGTTCTACATAGTTATCTAGATTAAAATTTATTTTGATAAAATCAATTTAAATCTAATGTTTTAGATTATTATAATATAATTTAGATCTGAAAATATGCATGATTCAATACATGAGATGTATGCAAAATATGTCATGATTAGATCTAATTTATATATAAGATATATGATATAGATCTAAAACTGTTTTGTAGTATTACATGTTCTTGATTAAAGCCCTCTCCTCCCATCCGATGGGGTGTTCTTATGATGTGTAGGGGTACTGCGCATTTATCCTTAATCATAAATTCAAAACTTATTTTCTACAAAACTCTAGATCCTAAAATCCTAGGATTTATTGTGCATATTTTGTTTGTGAACCCTACTTAATTAAAAATTAAGATTATGGAATATTAATTAGGTCTAAAATTAAGAATTTTAGATCTAAGATATATTCATAATACTGAATTCAAACTTGGGTAGGTCAATTAGGTCTAAGCGGTTGATCAAACCGAATCAAGAGTTGGTTAGATGGGATCAACAATGCTTAAATTGACCAGCCTAATGGGATTAAGTCTGGGTCAAGATCGAGTCACGATTAGGCAAGACCTAATTAGGCTCAGAGGTTAGAGTCTGGATTGTAGGCTAATCCAATTGGTTCTGGCTCAACAATTTGGTGTCTAAGATAAATTTGATACATACGATCGACTGATTTTTAATTGGGAGCTACTCGATCTGAATGCATTCTTGTATGAGTTAATGACATATTCCTTCCATCGGTCTCACTTACCTGGCTATATCTTTTGACTCAGTTCTAATTTGAGATGGTTAATAATCTGAGCTAACCCATGCCACTAGGTTAGTCATAATTGTTATGACTATGATAAGTCTAGTTTAATGAGATCTAAATCAATTCTTTCTAAGAAAAGATTAAGTCTAAGGTCTTCCACCATTGTAGATGTGTGGGCCCTTTCCGAGATTGATTATTTTCGATTGGATACAGTGGCTCAGTTGCACCGGAAAGATGCAACCATGTCTATTAGGCATTGGATGCTATGGACTGGAGGATGAGTTGGGCTCAATATTTCGAATATGGTGAGAGACTCAATTAGGAATTTAGTCTGTGCAAATGGTGGGTCTGACTTAACTAAGGAGTGGATCAATATTTTGGATATGGTGAGATTCATGAATTAGAGATCAAGTTTGGATGCACCATGATTAGAGAATCATTGAACAAGAGTTGTTCACTCATTGGCCATTGGAAGCAGAACTGCCCTACTTACCTGGCCACCCTGAAGAACAAGAAGGAAGGTCTTTCTAAGATATGCTTATTATTGAGTCTAACCTTACGGTTTCTTTTGCATCCAGTTGGATGCTTGACTCTAGTTCTAGTGCGCATCTATGCACTTTCATGTAGGATCTTGAGGATAGCAGGAGGCTGAGGGATAGAGACATGATTCTACACGTCGAAAATGGAGCAAGAGTTGCTGCAGTGGCCGTGAGAACATACCTTCTTCGATTACCATCTGATTTAGACTTAGTTTTGAAAGACTATTATTATGTGCCTGCAGCTAGCAGGAATTTGATTTCTGTTTCATGCTTAGCACTAGAAGGCTATGTGATTACCTTCTTTAAGGACCATTATAATATTCCTTATGAAACAAATAAAATTGCAAATGGTTTCCTTATTAACGATCTTTATCAGCTACATATTGATGTATCTGTTCTAACTATCGAGCAAAACGTGAATGCCAAATGACCTAGGGATAGTCGAAACGATAGGTATCTATGGCACCTGAGATTAAGTCATATAGCAGAAGATAGGATCAACAAATTAGAGAAAAATGGACTATTGAGTCCATTGACTTCCAAGTCATATCCAACTTGTGAATCTTGTCTTCAAGGCAAAATGACTAAACTCTCTTTTGTGGGACATGGGAAAAGGGCCACAGATCTCCTTGCCCTAGTACATACTGATGTATGCGGCCCATTTGATGTACTGACTAGAGACAATTTTGTCTACTTCATCACCTTTATCGATGATCTATCTAGGTGGTATGTGTATCTTATGAGACACAAGTCTGAAGCTTTTGAAAAGTTCAAAGAATTCAGACATGAAGTAGAAAAATAAACTGAAAAACCCATTAAGGTTCTTCGATCAGATCGAGGAGGTGAATACCTTAGCCAAAAATTCCTAGACTATCTCAAGAAAAATGGCATAGTCTCTTAATGGACTCCACCAGGAACACCTCAACTCAATGAGATTTTAGAATGGAGAAATCGGACTCTATTGGATATGGTTCGATCCATGATGAGCTTCACAGACCTCCCTAATTTTTTTTGGGGACACTCATTGTTAACTTCAATTTATCTGCTGAATAGGGTTTCCTCTAAAATTGTTCCTACCACACCATATGAGATATGGCACAGTAAGAAACCAAGTTTGAGTCATCTCAAAATTTGGAGTTGTCCGGCTCATGTCGAAAGACAACAAGCGGACAAGTTAGAGTTTAGGTCCTTCAGAGCTCGATTCATAGGATATCCTAAAGAGTCATTAGGATACTATTTCTACATTCCAGAAGACCATAATGTGATTGTGAGTCAACATGTCATCTTTCTTGAAAAAATAGTTTATTCAAGATAGCGGCATTGGAAAGCAGATTAAGTTTGATGAGAAAGTCTCACAAGTACAATGAGCTAAGGACCAATTGGAACCAAATCAGGTTGAGCCAATAAGAACACTACCTCCTCCACCTCATAGATCAGAAAGAGTTTCTCCGTCCCCCTGAAAGATACTTAGGTATTATTTCAGAGAAAGTAGAGAAAATGTTCCTCGTAGGTAATGGTGCTCATGGTGATGACCCCAAAACCTACAACGAGGCGATATCAGATATCGACTCCGAGAAATGGCTAGAGGCAATACAGTCAGAAATTGACTCGATGCACTCAAACCAAGTCTGGACCTTGGTAGATCCATCAGAAGGTATAGTACCTATTGGGTGTAAATGGATCTTCAAGAAAAAGATTGGTGCAGATGAAAATATGGAGACATTCAAGGCTATACTAGTGGCAAAAAATTATAGTCAGCGCGAAGGCATTGACTATCAAGACACCTTTTTCCCAATGGCTATGCTAAAATCCATCCGCACATTGCTTGTCGTTGTAGCCTATTTCGATTATGAAATATAAAAAATGGACGTAAAAATGACATTCTTAAATGGATATCTTGAGGAAGATATCTATATGGAACAGCCGCTAGGTTTCACATTCAGGTTTGGGATACTTGATCAACAAGGTTGGCAAGCTGCAAAGTTCATATATGGACTTAAGCAAGCATCTCGGAGTTGGAACAACTCATTCAATGCATGTGATCAAAATGTTTGATTTTCAATAAAAATAAGAAGAAAATCGTGTCTGTTTCTCAAAAGATCAGTTGAAGGCGCTGTTGTCTTCCTCGTATTGTACGTGATTGACATCCTTCCTTATTGGGAATTGATACTCCTCATAGTTACGACAATCAAAATTATCGTTTCCCAAGGAAATTCTCATGAAAGACCTAGCGTGAAGCATCCTTATTCTAGAATTAAAATCGTATAGGATAGATGAATAGGAGCATCTAAACTTTCACAGAAAGATTACAAAAGGAAAGACTAAAGAGATTTAGTATGAGAAAACTCTAAGACGGAATTAATATCCTTCAAGACCATGGTATTCACTCTTTCCAAGAAGACTGTGCCCTAGCACAACCTGAGGAAAATTAGAACACAATGAGCAAGATTCCTTATGCTTCTACAATAGGAGCCTCATGTATGCAATGATATGTACAACGACCCTGATTATAGCCCATGCTGTGAGTATCACAAGTAGTATATCAGTCAAATTCAGTAAAAGACACTGGACTTCTATGAAATGCTATCCTTATAGTACTTAAGAAGACTAAGGATATGATGTGGTCATTGTAATGAGAGAACTCCAAGGTTTCAGGGATACACAGACTCGGATTTCATGTTCGATCGTAGATAATCGAAAGTCGACATCTGAGAGTCTGTTTAATGTGCAATGATGGTGCTTGTCAGCTGGAAGAGTTCAAGCAAATCGTGATAGCAGATTTCACCAATGAAATAGAAATAATCGCTGCTCAAGAAGGGCTGCGAGAGAAAGCATTCTAGTATAAATTTGCTGCAGAAATCGAAGTAAGGCCATCAGATGCCATTTCCCCCATACTACGACAATAATGCACATAGCCCTTGCTAGGAGCCAAGGTCCTCACACAGCAAATCCAAGCACATTAAAGCGCACGATAACCAACCTCGATCCGCCAATGTACCTATTGGAAGAAGGATTTACGTGAGGTCAAAGAGAGTCATTCCATAGATAATGTAGCAACCCACTTACAAAGCCATTCGCGATAACATAGAAAGATCGAAAGCCCACCTTTGAAAGAGGAATCTTAGACTTATAGCCAATGGCTCATTAGGATAAGTGGGAGAATTGTTTAATATTTATGGCAACCCTAGAAGCCAGAAATTGCGCTGACAACTTGTACATACCACCTTCGAGGATAAAAATTTATAAGTTTGACCTATAAATCAATAAAAATGGGTTTATTTTTCTAGTCACATGATGTGTGTTACTTTAGTGTCTGTGATACATCTTTTCGAGTGTTAGATGGTAATGATAATTCATATTTTTCAAGAGTTGAAAATTTAGACATGAATAATCATTATTAACTCATAAATCTCTCCGACCATAGGATCATCCCAAGGATGGTGATGTGATTCGGCGAAGGCTTGTGTACAAGTCATTTCTTTAGTAGATGAGTCTTGAGGTCTATGGTGTGGAGACACGAAAGCGAGAGTACATATACTCATTAGAGATGAGGGCACTGAGCAGACCTACCTCGAGTGTCATTATGAAATCTACCTCTCGTCAATGATTGACTAATGGTAGTGGTCTGTGTCTAGATTCTTTGACCTGAGGTGCATTTCGGTTAGTTCAACCTTGAGGGATGTTATACGTTGGACTATACATAACTCGCATCTCCTAGCCATTCGAATCCTGAGGGTTATGTTGGTTATAAGCATGTTCATGGCAGGAACTGATGTGCATCAAAGATGGAATGCGTATTCTAACCTCGGTGGTAGCAGGAGCATCCAATGATAATCATAAATCAAGTTCAGAAGCCCAATGACCATGATACGACGTGAAATATATAGAAAGAGTTCATTTGGAATTTCACATCGACCTGAATTTGGAATAATTACATCAAATGATAGAAACTAGAGGTTTGACGAGTTCACCTTACCCTAATCTGATTCGGAGTTCAAGATAGAAGAACTTAATCACACAAGTAAAGCTGTACCAATGAGCGTTTGCATTTCACTGCCTGAGGAGTTGCCACACATAACGTGCTAGTATCACTGGTAGATTTGAGAGGCAATTAGACAGAATTTGGATTGATCGATCATTCTAGCTATTCGAATTAGAAGAGTTTTGATCCATCGAAGAAGTTTCGACGATTTTGATTGATAGAGATCATGACTATATTCCTATATATATCTGAACTGAACCTAAACTGGGTCACACAAAAACAAAGGCGTTTTGAATCTGGTGCTATCAGTCGACATTGAAGACGGATCCGAGTTACAAATTCGATCTGAATGAAGATTCATATTTAGGTTACAAGAAAATCGTTGCTAGCACTCGCATGAATCCTAACGTTCTCTCTTCTTTACTATTCATAAATGTTTCCTGATTGAGCCAAAGAAAGTTTTGCTCGATCAGAGAGGCCTTCACTTGGTCTGACTGGGCCTGTCCAAGATTAGAAAAGAGATTGTCTCTATTTTGCAAGATAAGTGAGGCTTACCATTTCGTTTGGTCACCTGCCATTTTTCGTCTTTGACTTTGATCAAAAGTTGACCTTGATTGGTCAAATAGTGACCATGTGATATTTTAACTTTTGTCCATGTGTCACCTGGCACCTATTGTGAGAGCTGGTGGAGGTCTTGGTCCCCTGCCAGATAGCTGGAAAGGAGGAGGGCGGGCACCTTGGCAATGCGCCCAAGCAGGAGGCGGTCCCAGGAGTCCCTGTTGGGATAGGGACTCCACTCTCTCTTTTGGATACTCCACAATAAGACTCTCCTAAAGAAACCAACTTTGAACTGATCTTAAGGTGCCGATCTAAGGATGAATCCGGGGACTCTATTCCGATCAATTCAGTATTAGATCGATTCACAAAGAGTTTTGATTGAATTGGAAAGAAAGAGAGTTGGATCATGCATAGTCTATAAAATAAGACCCGTACGCCAACTCCTAAATAAGAGAACACAATTTTCATGCCCCAAGGGCTGCTCTCTCTTCCTCTCATTGCAAAGCTCATCTTCTCCCCTCTCCTTCTCACGCCCAAAGAAGTTTGCGGATTCAGTTGAGTGCAATTCCAGACGAGAGAGAATGTGTATAGAAAGCTAGAAGGCTGCACTGCTACAAAAGGTACAACTACTGATCCTTGAAAGTGTGTTTTGAAGATCCACTAAATTAGATTACAGATCTGATTTTGGGAACGTTGATAGGAGAACAAAAGGGATCTCTAGTTCCAAACCCGACAGTGATACCGATAGAGGAGCACCCTTGATGGCGTTGAAGCATTTCAGAACCTTCCGCTGTGGCTATAGGCACATCTAACGGATTAATAGGGATTAACCCCTACATCAAGGATAAATTTAATTTAATTTAATTTATTCTAAATTTTATTTTTAATTCATTAAATAATAAGAAATTAGATCTAAATATTTTAGATCCCGATTTGGATTAAAGAGAAAAAATTTTAAATATATTTTTGATCCGATCAATCCTGAACACGAATTCTGATTTCCAAAAAAAAATCAGGATTTTCTTCACCTACCTTCACAGAGTTCGAAGCCCTTGATGAACCGCCTTCTAACCGAAGGCAATGTTTAGGTCTCTTTCATTCCAAAGAAAGGCCTTGAACTCTCCATGGCCTGGGCTGCCTGTTCTCCGAAGCTGACTTCGCCTCGCTAGCCTCCAGCGTCGGCGGACCCTACCCTCCGGCCTTTTTTTCTTTTTCTCCTCCTCCCATGCCAGAGCGCCCTTCAATGCCCGGTCAAGACGAAGGCTTCTCTTTTCGGAGCAAACGCCCTTGGAGACCTCAGAACTTCTGGCTGCTCCTTCTCCTTTCACCTAAAGCCACTCGATTTGGATTAGGCCTTTTCCTGGATGGCGATCGATTTCTCAGCTTGAAGATCCTTTGGACCTTTAGCATGCCTCCGGCCTGCCTGGTGATTCACCCTCTTAAGATGGGCCAATTATTTGGTGACCCACTACCCATAGCGCAAAGGCAGTAAAGATAGGAGAATGAAAGAAGAAAAACTGAAAAAGGAAATATGATTAAGACATAATTTATCTGAGAAAAGTCTCTCAAAAAAGATCTTAGGATGAACTCTGCATCCAATTAAGAGTCTAGCCATGCGGTCCACTATCTCATGGCATGTCGCGAATTTTGTCAGTTAGATCCTGGATGATGTCCGAATTATCGAAGGGGTCTGCCCCGCCAATCGTCGCTGTCGGCGTGTTACTTGGTTCGCCCGGCGAGCCCTTGCGGCCGCTACCTTACTCGTTACAGGTCGAGCCTTCCCTTCTCCTTCTCCTTTTTGTCGGCGGAAGGGTGTGATGATTGCTATGCGTAATCCACTGTCGGGAGCGATCTGCAGGGGCTTGAGAGAAGTGACCACTCCTTCGACGAGTAGGACGGCTGCGCGGTCAGGGTGACAATCGAACTTATGGGGCGGACCTCGGTTGCGCCATCTACGGACAGAGGAGTTTGCAGCTAGGTCGGAGGCTCTGCCGACCTCCACCCATTTTGGAACACTGCGCGCTTAGCGGCCTATTCCCCTTGTCTTTTCTTCGTAGGCTGTAAAGGGTCCCTTAGTGAGCTTTCACAAGCAATCCAAGTATCCCGTATTCTGAATAAAAAAAACTTATAGTCAGCCAAGATACTTTGCAAAAACTTTACGAGAAAAAATTTGAACATTCATACTCATATAATAATATATATATATATATAATATATATATATATATATATATATATATATATATATATATATATTGCATAAGGCAAAAAAATAGTGCTAACAATAATAGTACCGGCGGAGTTGAGAGGACTTAAGCCAAGTTTGGCGTTGAACAAGTCTGCTCTTTAGAAAGGTCGGAAAGAAGGGGAGCTTGGTACGGCCTTGAGCTTATTAGGAAGACTCAAGGTCGGCTTCGTGTAAACAGAGGGCCTCGACGAAACTAATTTCGGAGGAAAGTCCTAGGGAGGAGCGTCAGAGCAGCAAGGTCGGACATCTAAACGCTAGAAATATTTTTCCTTTCAATTTTGAATGGAAGAAGGAGCATCTTTTAGTAACCCCTTCTTACCAAACTAGGAGGAGAAATATCACTAGTCCTTCGTGGAAGGATTTGATGCTTGAAAGTATAAAAATTTTTCTGAAAAAGTGAAATAGTTTGATCGGACTTGCCAGAATGACAAGAAAAAGGAAAATCAATTTACAAACCAAAGAAAGTTCAATATGATGGAAACAAAAAGGAAATGTTTCAAAAAGTAAAAAAGCACGACAACAAAAGATGGAAGGAGAAGTCGAAGCCCAGCGCACAAGGCTTCTAGATGAAGGAAAATCCTGATTGTTCGAACTAGGTTCGTTCAGATCTGATCAGATCAAAAGATATATTTCAAAATTTTTTTCTTTGATTTAGATCAAATCTAAGATTTTTAGATTTATTATTATTATTTTAAAAATTAAAATAAAATTAGATAAATTAAATCAATTTTAATTTATCTTGAAGTGGGTTATCCTAATTATCCTGATGATCTTAAGCCACGAAAAGTTCTGGATCAAGCACGCAAGTGCTGGCCTTCTATCGGTATCCACTCGCAATTGAATTTGGAGATCCTCTTCTTCTCTATTCAATCTCCAAAATTAGATCTGGATCTGATTGTGAAAGGATTTCAAAACTCCTATTTAGAAGATCAGCAGTCGTCTCTTCTGCAGCAGCGCAGCCTTCTAGCTTTACTCACCTTTCTCTTTCTAGATTGCACAACCAAGGTACCAAAACTCTTTGGATGTGTATAGGAGAGGGAGAAGATACTTGTTGGCATGAAGAGGAGAGGAAGAAAGGCCTTGGGGCGTGGAGATCTTCAATTAATTCAGCCTCTTGAGGTGGGCGCAGGGTCTCTATTTTATAGGACTAACTGTGATCCACACTCTCTTTCTTCCCAACATCACAACTCTTTTGTGAAAATCAGATTCTAAATCTGAATTGGTGAGAATAAAGTCCCCTGATTTCCCTTAGAGGGGCTTAAGATCAGTCAAAGTTGGTTCTTAGGAGAACTCTTAATGGAATCAAAAAGGAGATGGAAGTCCCTATCCAACAGGGACTCCTAGGCGCCTCCAGCTTGGGCACATCCAAGTGGTGGTGTTGCCCTCTTCCTGTCAGATCTGAAGGGAGGACAGGCCCCACCAGCCTCTCCAATAGGTGCATGACATGTGGACAGAAGTCAAAGTATCAATGGTCAATATTTGACCAGTCAAAGGATAGACTTTTGACCAAAGTCAAAGAACGAGAAATGGCAGGTGACAAAAATGGCAGGTAATGTCCTATAAAATAAGACAACCTTTTCTACTTGGACAAACCTCCAGTAGACCATATGAAGGCTTCTGATTAGCACAAACTCCTTTGGCTCAATAGGAACAACTTATTCTGATAGCAAAAGAAGAACGTTAGGTTCATCGAGTGCTAGCACAATTTTCTTGAAACCAATTGAATCTCATTCAATCAATTGAACTAGATCAGTTCAATTGATGATCACCAAATTCAAAAACCTTTTTGTGTGACCCAGTTAGGTTCAATTTGTATGGTAATGGGATATGTCATGATCTCTTATCATCGACACATCGAAATCCTTTCGATGGATTCAAAATCTTCTGATTTGAACAGCTAGAATGATCGATCATCTTAAATCATTCTAATTTGCTCCCAAAATCCACCAGTGAACCTAGAGTATATGGTGGCAACCATCAAGCTGAATGGAACCTCTTGGTGCAGCTACTTTGTTGATTAAGTTCTTCTATCTTGAGCCCCGATCAGATTAGGTTAAGGTGAACTCAGTCAAACCCTAGTCTCTGTTCATATGATGTAATCATTCGATTTCAAGTCCAATTATGAAAATCTAAATAGAAACTTTTCTATTATTTCACTTCTGCCATAGCCATAGACTTCTTGACTTGATTCTCATGATCATCAGTAGGCGCTCGCTCTCTACCACCGAGATAGATAGATTCCATCTTGTTGCTATCTAGTTCCTATATGAATCATGCTATAGCCAACATACACCTCAGGATTTCATATGGCTAGGAGATCGAGTAATGATTGACAGTATAACTAAACACCTCAAGGTTGAACTAATCCGATAATATCATGTCCACCTCAGTCAAAGAACCAGACACACCACTGTAGCATCGAGTCAGTCATCGACGAGAAGGTTAGACTTCCTAATGACTACTCCGAGGTGTGTCACGCTCAGTGCCCTCTTCTCTAATCGAGTACCTTACTCTCCTCTGGTGTCTCATCAGTAGATCAAGACTTATCTACTAAAGAGAAGCGATTGTACACAACCTTTCGATCAATTCACCATCCTCGTGATGATCTATGGTCGAAAGCATTTTATGAGTTAATAATGATTATTCATTCTTAAATTTTCAACTCTTGTAAAATATGAATTATCATTATCATTAACTCAAAGGATGTATCACAGACACTAAATACACATATATATGATAGAAAATAACCATTTTATTGATTATAAGTCAAAATTATAATTTTCCTAGAAGTGTATTACAAGTGTTCAGCCAATTCTGACTTCTAGGGCACATATATCTACACAATCTTCCACCCTAAAGCGTCAATTGGCTACAGTCTAAGTTCTATCTTCTCAAGATGGGCTTTGATCTTCTGCGACCCAAGACGACTTGTAAGTGGGTCTGCCACATTATCTATGGAGTTGACTCTCTTGACCTCGACAATAGCCCTTCTCGAAGGTAATCGGATGAGGTGGTATCGTCGTTAATGTGCTTGGAATTTCTGGATAGACCTTGGCTCCTAAGCAAGGGACATTATGGCCATTATTGTCGCAGTATAGAGAAATGGCATCTGATGGCATTACTCCAATTTCTGTAGCAAACTTTATTTTACCAGATGCATTTCTTCGCAGCCTCTGATGCAGCGGATATATCATTCTTCATGGTGAATCTGCTATCACAGTTTGCTTTAAACTCTTCCAACTGACCACCATTGCCATTACAAACAGACTTCCAGATGTCGACTTTCGATCATCTACTATCGAGACATGAATTCCGAGTCTGTGTACTCTGCAATGACCTTGGAGTTCTCCATTACTCAATAGACAACATCATATCCTTTAGTTCTTCTAAGATACCTTAAGGATACATTTCATAGAAGTCCAGTGTTCTTACCTGAATTTGACTGATATCTTTGTGATACTCACAGCATGGCTATATCAGGTCGTGTACATAGCATGGCATACATGAGGCTCCCTATTGTAGAAGCATAAGGGATCTTGCTCATGGTTCTATTTTCTCAGGTGTGCTAGGGGCACATCTTCTTGGAAAGATGAATACCATGTCTGAAGGATATTTAATCCTCTTAGAGTTTTTCATACTAAATCTCTTTAGTACTTTTTATGTACATCTTCTGTGAAAGAGTCCACATCCTATTCAATCTATCCCTATAGATTTAATTCTAGAATAAAGGATGCTTCACCTAGGTCTTTCATGGAGAAATTTCTGGACAACCATTTGGACTTGGTCACATTGAGAATATCATTCCCAATAAGGAGGATGTCATCCACGTACAATTGAGGAAGAACAGCGCTTCCACTTGATCTTTTTGAAGACACACGTTTCTTTCATTTTTATGAAACAAACGTTTTGATCACATCATTGAAATGAGTGTTCCAACTCCGAGATTGCTTGCTTAAGTCCATATATGAACCTTTGGTAGCTTACAAACTTTTGATCAGTATCACTGATGTGAAACTAGCGGCTGTTCTATATAGATATCTTCCTCAAGATATCCATTAAGAATGCATTTTCACATCCATTTGTTTCAATTTCATAATCAAAATAGACTCAACGGGCAAAGCTATGTGCGGATGGATTTAGCATAGCCACTTGGGAAAAAATATCCTTGATAGTTAATGCCTTTCGCTTGACTTATATCTTTGCCACTAGTCAGCCTTGAATGTCTCCATCATTTCATCTGCACCAATCTTTCTTTGAAGATCCATTTACACCCAATAGGTACTATACCTTCTGGGATTTACCAAGGTCAGACTTGGTTTGAGTGCATCGAGTCAATTTCTGACTGCATTGCCTCTAGCCATTTCTCAGAGTCGATATTTGATATCGCCTCGTTGTAGGTTTTGGGGTCATCACCATGAGCACCATTTACCTACGAGGGAATATTTTCTCTACTTTCTCTGAAAATAATACCTAAGATCTTTCAGGGGGACGGGAAACTCTTTCCGATCTAGAGGTGGAGGAGGTAGTGTTCTTATTGGCTCAATCTGATTTGGTCCAATTGGTCCTAACTCATGTACTTGTGAGACTTTCTCATCACAAGTTAATCGAACTTTCCAATGCCGCTATCTTTGAATAAAACTATTTTTTCAAGAAAGATGAGCATGTTACTCACAATCACATTTGGGTTTCTGGAATGTAGAAATAGTATCCTAATGACTCTTTAGGATATCCTATAGAATCGAGCTCTGAAGGACCTAAACTCTAATTGTCCGCTTGTTTCTTTGAAATGAGCCGGACAACTCCCAAATTCTGAGATGACTCAGACTTGATTTCTTACCGTGCCATATCTCATACTGGTGTGGAGGAACATTTTAGAGGGAACCCTATTCAGTAGATAAATTGAAGTTAACAATGAATATCCCCAAAGAAAAATCATGGAGGTCTGTGAAGCTCATCATGGATCAAACCATATCCAATAAGGTTCGATTTCTCCGTTCTGAAATCCCGTTGAGTTGAGGTGTTCCTGATGGAGTCCATTGAGAGACTATGCCTTTTTCCTTAAGATAGTCTAGGAATTTTCGGCTAAGGTATTCACCTCCTCGATCTGATCGAAGAACTTAATTGGTTTTTAGTTTATTTTTCTACTTCATGTCTGAATTCTTTGAAATTTTCAAAAGTTCAGACTTGTGTCTCATAAGATACACATACCCATACCTAGACAGATCATCGGTAAAGGTAATGAAGTAGACAAAATTGCCTCTAGCTGACACATCAAATGGGTCGCACACATCAGTATGTACTAGGGCAAGAAGATCTGTGGCTCTTTCCCCATGTCCAATAAAAGAGAGTTTGGTCATTTTGCCTTAGAGACAAGATTCACAAGTTAGATATGACTCGAAAGTCAATGGACTGAATAGCTCATTTTTCTTCAATTTGTTGATCCTATCTTCTGCTATATAACCTAATCTCAGGGTCCATAAGTAATACGTCGTTTGGACTATCCCTAGGTCATTTGGCATTCACATTTTGCTCGATAGTTAGAACAGGTACATCAATATGTAGCTGATAAAGATCATTAATAAGGAAACCATCTGCAATTTTATTTCTTTCATAAAGAATGTTACAATGGTCCTTAAAGAAGATAATCATATAGCCTTCTAGTGCTAAGCATGAAATAGAAATCAAATTCCTGCTAGCTACAGGCACATAATAACAGTCTTTGAAAACTAAGTCTAAACCAGATGGTAATCGAAGAGAATATGTTTCCATGGCTACTGCAGCAACTCTTGCTCCATTACCGATGCGTAGGATCATTGTCTCCATCCCTCAACCTCCTGCTATCCTCAAGACCCTGCATGGAAGTGCACAGATGAGTACTAGAACCAGAGTCAAGCACCCAACTGGATGTAGAAGAAATCATAAGGTTAGACTCAATAATGAGCATACCTCCAGAAGAACTTGTTCTTCAGGGTGGCGAGATAAGTAGGGCAGTTTCACTTTCAGTGGCCGTCGCTATTGCAATGGAAATACTTTTCTTTGACATTGGTCTTTTTCTTTAGCTCTGCCTTTTTCTTCTTTGTTCCTTCCATCTTCTGCTTTTTCACAGACTTCTTTTTCTTTCCATAAGACTTTCTTTTGGAAGAAGTCCGTTCCATAGCAAGAACTGAGCCTTTAGAACCTTTCATAGAAAGCTCAGCGGTAACCAGCATATTCATTAATTTGGCCAAAGAATTTTGAAGTTTATGCATGTGGTAATTCATGATGAATTGCCCATATGCATCAGTCAAGGATTGCAGAATAACATCATTCTACAGATCCAAGTCTAACTTCACACCAAGTTTCTCAAGCTCTTCCATGTCCTTGATCATTGTTAGACAGTGATCTTGGACTGACTGCCTATCACGCATCTTAGTCTTAAAAAGTCGTTTTGTGACTTGATATTTGGCTGCGCGACTCTGTTCACCAAACATCTCCTATAGGTGAGCCAATATTTGACGAGCAGTTTCGATATCTTCATGTTAGCGCTGGAGCTCATCAGACATCGAGCCCAACATATAATATCTGGCCTTATTATCTTCGTCTATCCATTTTTTCAAAGACGCTCTCTGTTCAATGGATGGATGGGCTGGTAAGGTGGGAGAGTCCTGGTCCAAAACATGGGTTAACTTCTCAAAACCCAAAATAATTTTGTAGTTCCTAAGCCAATCTTTATAATCGGATCCGATCAGTTTATGTGTGTCCAGGATACATGCTAATGGATTGGATGTAGACATTGTTCTGTAGAGAGTCAAAGATTCTAGTTAGATACTATAATTATGACTTGACTAATTTATTTAAAAATTTTATTTTTAAATAAATTAGTTTTCACTATTTTTTCGAATCCCTACACTCTCTTTGTAGAGATACGAAAATCTCCATGATTAATGATTTCTAGTGGGTGATGCGGTCTCATCAACTGACTCATCACCTCACCTAACAGTTATTGGTGATGGGTTAGCCAATGAGTGAACAACTCTTGTTCAATGAATCTCTAATCATGGTGCACCCAAACTTGGTCTCTAATTCATAAATCTCACCATATTCGGAATATTGATCCACTCCTTAGTTAAGTCAGACCCACCATTTGCACAGATTGGATTCCTAATTGAGTCTCTCACCGTATCCGGAATATTGAGCCCAACCATCCTCCAGCCCATAGCATCTAATGCCTAATAGACATGGTTGCATCTTTTCGGTGCAACTGAGCCACTGTATCCAGCCGAGAATAATCAACCCCGAAAAGGGCCCGCACATCTACAATAGTGGAAGACCTTAGACTTAATCTTTTCTTAGGGAGAATTGATTCAGGTCTCATTAAACTAGACTTATCATAGTCATAACAATTATGACTAACCTAGTGGCATGGGTTAGCTCGGATTATTGATCATCTCAGATCAGAACTATGTCAACAAATATGGCCAGGTAAGTAAGATCGGTGGAAGAAATATGCCATTAACTCGTACAAGAACGCATTCAGATCGAATAGCTTCCAATTAAAAATCAATCGGTCGTATGTGCCAAACTTACCTTAGACACCAAATTGTTAAGTCAGAACCAATTGGATTAGCCTACAATCCAGATTCTAATCTCTGAGCCTAATTAGGTCTTGCTTGATCGTGACTCGATCTTGACCCAGACTTAATCCTATTAGGCTGGTCAATTTAAGCATTGTTGATCCCCTCTAACCAACTCTTGATTCGGTTTGATCAATCGCTTAGACCTAATTGAGCTACCCAAGCTCGAACCCAATATTATGAATATGTCTTAGATTTGAAATTCTCAATTTTAGATCTAATTAATATTTTATAATCTTAATTTTTAATTAAGTAGGGTTCATAAACAAAATATGCACAATAAATTCTAGAATTTCAAGATCTAGGATTTTGCAGAAAGTAAGTTTTGGGTTACTGATTAAGGACGAACGCACAGCACCCCTATACATCATAAGAACACCCCATCGAATGAAAAGAGTGGGCCTTTAAACCCTTTTTCGTTCTTATGACTGGACGGCCAAGAGGAATGCCTTAATCAGGAACATGCAATACTACAAAACAGTTTTAGATCTATATCATATATCTCATATACAAATTAAATCTAATCATGACATATTTTGCATACATCTCATGTATTGAATCATGCATGTTTTCAGATCTAAATTATCTCATAATAATCTAAAAAATTAGATTTAAATTGATCTAATCAAAATAAATTCTAATCTAGACAATTATGTAGAACTATTCTACAACTAGTTTAGACATGCATCAATCATATCTCATATGATATTTAAAAAATTAAATAATTTTATTTATTATTTTTTAGATGTTATTATAAATATTATAATATCAAAAAATAGTAAATAAATTAATCTAAAATATAATTTAATCAAATTAAATTGAAAACATACAAGACTATTCTATAGAACTATTCTATTTTAGAACTAGTCATGCATATTTTCTAATCTTAGATCCAAATTATTTAATTTTAATTTTTTCTAATTTCAAATCTGATCACATCTCATGTGACATCTAAAATTACTTATTTTTTAATTAAAATAAATTTAAAATTAGATCTAAACACTTTTAGAACCTCAGCTCTGATACCACTTGAAGGAAAATCCTGATTTTCCGGACCAGGTTCGTTCAAATCTGATTAGATCAAGAGATATATTTCAAAATTTTTTATCTTTGATCTAGATCAAATCTAAGATGTTTTAGATTTAATTATTATTATTTTAAAAATTAAAATAAAATTAGATAAATTAAATCAAATTTAATTTATCTTGAAGTGGGTAATCCTATTACCTATTGATGATCTTGTAAGCAGCGAAAGGATTTGGATCAAGCCACGCAAGTGCCTGGCCTCTATCGGTATTCATTTGGACTGAATTTAGAGATCCTCTTCTTCTCTATCTCATCTCCAGAAATTAGATCTGGATATGATCTGCAGGATCTTCAAAACTCCTTTTGAAGATCAGCAGTCGTCCTTTGCAGCAGCGCAGCCTTCTAGCTTTTACTCACCTTTCTCTTATCTAGATTGCATCAACCAAGATCCAAAATTCTTTTGGATGTGGAGAGGAGAGGGAGAAGATACTTTGGCATGGAGGAGGAGAGGAGAAAAGGTCTTGGGGCGTGGAGACTTCAGATTCCTCTTTGAGTTGGGCGCAGGGTCTTATTTATAGACTAACTGTGATCCAACTCTTCTTCTTCCCAACCAATCACAACTCTTTGTGAAATCAGATCTAAATCTGATTGATGGAAATAGATTCCCCTAGATTCTTCCTTAGAGGGTGCCTAAGACCAGTCAAAGTTGGTTCTTAGGAGAACTTTAATTGGAATCCAAAAAGGAGATGGAGTCCCTATCCAACAGGGACTCCTAGGCGCCTCCAGCTTGGGCACACGCCAAGGGTGGCATGTGCCCTCTTCCTTGCTAGATTCTGGTAGGGGGACAGGCTCCCACCAACTCTCCAATAGGTGCATGACACATGGACAGAAGTCAAAGTATCAATGGTCAATATTTGACCAGTCAAGGTAGACTTTTGACCAAAGTCAAAGAACGAGAAATGACAAGTGACCAAAAATGGCAGGTAATGTCCTACAAAATAAGACAACCTTTTCTAACTTGGACAACCTCCAGTTAGACCATATGAAGGCCTCTGATTAAGCACAAACTCCTTTAGCTCAGATAGGACAACTTATTTATGATAGCAAAAGAAGAACGTTAGGTTCAATCGAGTGCTAGCACGATTTTCTTGAACCTAATTGAATCTCATTCAAATCAATTGAACTAGATCAGTTCAATTGATGATCACCAGATTCAAATCCCTTGTTTGTGTGACCCAGTTAGGTTCAGTTCTGTATGGTAATAGGATATGTCATGATCTCTATCATCGACACATCAAAACTTCTTTCGATGGATCAGAACTCTTCTGATTCGAATAGCTAGAATGATCGATCATCTAAATCATTCTAATTGCTCCCAAAATCCACCAGTGACACCTAGCAGTATATGGTGGCAACCCATCAAAGCTGAATGCGAACCTCTTGGTGCAGCTACTTGTGTGATTAAGTTCTTCTATCTTGAGCCCCGATCAGATTAGGGTTAAGGTGAACTCGTCAAACTCTAGTCTCTGTCATATGATGTAATTATTCGATTTCAAATCCAATGTGAAAACCTAAATAGAAACTTTTTTATTATTTCACTCTGCCATGGCCATGAACTTCTGGACTTGATTCTCATGATCATCATAGGGCTGCTCCTCTACCACCGAGGTAGATAGATTCCATCTTGATGCTATCTAGTTCCTACAATGAACATGCTATAGCCAACATACACCTCAGGATTCCATATGGCTGGGAGATCGAGTAATGGTGTAGTCAAAATATAACACCCTCAAGGTGAACTACCGATGCACCTCAGGTCAAAGAATCAGACACACCACTGCAGCATCGAGTCAGTCATCAACGAGAAGGTAGACTTCCTAATGACTACTCGAGGTGGTCACGCTCAGTACCCTCGTTCTCTAATGAGTACTTATACTCTCGCTTCGGTGTCTCCACACTGTAGACTCAAGACTCATCTACTAAAGAGAAGCGATTGTATACCAACCTTTCGGATCAATCACCATCCTCGTGATGATCCTATGGTCGGAAGCATTTTATGAGTTAATAATGATTATTCATGTCTTAAATTTTCAACTCTTAAAAATATGAATTATCATTACCATTAACTCAAAGGATGTATCACAGACACTAAATACACATATGTGATAGAAAATAACCCATTTTATTAATTATAGTCAAAATTATAATTTTATCCTTAGAAGTGTATTACAAGTATCAGCCAATTCTGACTTCTAGGGCACATATATCTAACACTAGATACAGACAAAATCGATCGACTGTAGGCGAACTAGCACGTTCGTCCGACTCAGGAAGCTCGAGGTCGTACTCGAAAGGAACCCCATATTGGATGCGGATCAACAAAAGATCATTCGGAGTCAAAACCAAATAGGTGGTATCCGGAATAAAAGACTGGTGAGATATGTTCCTAAGCTCAACCTCGGCTAGGGGTGTGAGATCTAGAAAGGCCGATCCGGACGAGCTCCAAGAATAGACAGAATGGGGGGTTTCGGAAGACATTCAAATCAAAATAAAACTCTTGAAAAACCTCCAAAAATCAAGAAAAAACATACTGTAGAAGCTTCTACCAGAAAAATCGAAAGAACAAGAAGTCTAAGAAGTGCGAACGCTCAAAGAGAAGGGTTGGAAAGCTGACCTAAATCGACTGAGAAAGGTGAGAAGATGGTGAGCATGATAAAAATCAAGTAGAAGAGCACCTGGGAGCAGAGAGGGCGCGAGAAGAAATCGGGACTCTCGGGCAGAAGGAAGGCGATAACTTGGAAAGGAAGGAAGAAGACTCGGGCAGAATGGATTTCGGAGGAGGAAGAGGGCCTTTAATAACCAAGAGAAGCTTGAAACAGTTATGATTGCAAATCTTATTCGGCCGATCTATGCACGCCGCATGTCCCACTCATCATGGCAGAGAAGTGGAGATGGGCAGATCCTTAATTGCGTCGCACCTTAGGCAAAGTTTCGGCTGGAGGCTCAAAAAACATTTTTTTGGATCACCTCGTATTTATGAAGTTTTAGCGCCAGCGCGATAGACGCCAAGGCATCTCGTCTTGATGAGCACGGGAGACTAAAAAGAACTTCGGCAGTCACATCTATACCTCCTTCCTTCGAATTTTGAACTTGGAAGTAAGGAGACTATTGTTGGGGATAAATTCGCTCCCGCCGAAGTTCGATTAAATATCTAGTCTCAGAGCAATCTCGATCATCCTCCTATCATTGGATCCCCTTCGGATAAACTTAAATAGTGAGAGCGGTCCCCTGAGAAGTCTAGCTTGATCAGTTTGAGGGCCAGTTGAACTCCTTCCGGACTCCTCTCCATCAGTCGAACTTCTTTCGAACCTTTTCACCAGTCGAACTCCTGCCAGACTCCTCCTTCAATCAGACTCCTTCTGTAGTCGAACTTCTGTCGGACTTCTCCTTCAGCTGGACTCCTCCTTCAACCAGACTTCGCCGGACTTCTCTTTCAGCTGGACTCCTACTTCAACTAGACTCCGTCAGACTTCTCCTTCAGCTAGACTCCTTCAACAGTCGAACTTCTGTCGGATCTTTTCTTCAGTCGGACACCTTCAGCAGTCGAACTCCTGCCGGACCTCTCCTTCAATTGGGCTTCTCTACAGATTGGATCTCCTCTCGAACTCCTCCGGTCACAGGCCTTCCGTACTCTTTGTAGCTGGATTCCACCAATCAATGAGAGAAATTTCTTTCGATCGAGCCCCCTGCAGTCACCCGAAAGGACCTCATTATCTGTGCAAGTCTGACTCCTAATACAATACAAGCCGAGCTACAAGCAGGCGACCCTAAAGGAGCCCAAACTTCTCTAGAACCGTCGTGACTCGAAGCTCTTCACCACCAGCGCAACTCCATCCGAACATCGACCATTAATCCCCAACGGACATCACTCTCGACTAGCAAGTCGCAACAACGGACACTACTCTTCATAACAAACTCCACGTGGCCTGAATGGTCTACTACTAGATGGTTACGGCTATCACCGTCAGTTTGTTATGGGCTCCGCCTACATAAGAGACTCTCTAGATACACTTTCTTTCCTAAGCTCTTGATTTTTTTCTAAAAAACTCTGCTAAAATATCTCTGAGCACTCCATTTCTGTTGGCCGAAAGAGCTGACTTGATCATCGAAGAATCTTATCGGAGCCACCACCTCCGACTCTGGACGAGACTTATTTTGCAGATCACCGATGGCGATCTCATCTTCTCCGACTCCAGCCTCGATTTCGACGACAACCAGATTTCGCACCAACAAAAGCTTTTATCTCCATCCATCATGTGTCATCCCTCCAACCGCCATGTGTCCCATCTAATTTTTTTAATTTAGTTCCTAAAAAATAAATATTATATAATTTTTTTTTAAAATTATATTTTATAATTTATTTTAGTTATATAAAAAAGTCAAGATTATTATTTATTTGCTGAAAATTTGTAACCATGATAAAGATGAAAATGATAATAGAGTTTCATATGGTTATTTGGGTTCGTCATTCATTTTTTATTTTAATATTTATCTACTCTGATGAAATAAAATACTAATTAAATAATTTTTAGTTCTTTCATGATCATCCTATCCCATGTATTACATGGGATTATAAACTAATATATATATTAAAATAAAATCTTTTATCTCCATTCCTTATGTATCACCTCTCATTCCGCCATGTGTCATTAGTTATTATTTAAGTTTCTTAATTTAGTCCCTAATAAAATAAAAATTATATAAAAATCCTTCTAAATTATGTTTTGTAATTTATTTTAATTACATAAAAGAGTCTAAATTATTATTTATTTATTAAAAATTTATGAGTATGATATAAAGATGAAAATCATGATAAAATTTGATATATTTATTTTTTATTTTAAGATGTTTCTATTCTAATGAAATAAAATATTAATTAAATAATTTTTAATTTTTATTTGATTATCACTTGCTTTTGTCCTCCACATATAGACATCAATATTTTTTTTTCGTTGCAACGCGTACGTACCACGGATCTAGTTGTCATCGAGTTGCTTCACTATCTCCGCTTGAGCACTCAATGGAGCTCAGTCACCAGCCACTCCACCTTGCCATCGGCCATCAGCACCTCCGCTTCCTCCCACGCCCGCTCTGCCATAATCCCTGCAACCTTCGCCAGCATCTCCGCTGACCCATACCGCCACCACCCCATCAGTCCCTCTAATTTCTCCAAAAAAAATCCATGATCATCCGGCCCTTGTGCTTCTGTTCTCAAGATGAAGCTCTTGAAATCTCAAGGGACCAACTCACACAACCACAACCCGCACAATCAAAAGAGAAAGAAGCCAAAAGAAAAAAGAAAAAAGAAAAAAAAAAAAGCCCTCAAACCTTGAGGGACCAGCTCACACCGCCACAACTCGCACAATCCCATATGCTCAAGACAAAACCCCCACCAGAACCTAAGAAAGACTTCGATCTCCCTCCCACATATCACCAAAAAAAAAGAAAAAAAAATGAAAAAAAAAGAAGCTAAAAGTAAAAAAAATAATTTATATAGGAAAAGGCCTCAACTTTAATTTTGGAGCAGCGCAAGAAAGTTTGGATGATGGCTCAGGCCTTGTATTGGTTGTTATATATAAAAATTTAAAAAGTATAATATATTATCATTTAATTTAAAAAATATGATGAATTCATCCTTATAAATTATTTAAAATTTTATATATTAATTTTTTTTTCTGTCTTGAGCTCGAAGACGCGACTGTCGTTAGAGTTCAGAAAGGAGCTTTGAGATATATATAGAACAAATATAATAAAATTAAATATTATTTTAAAAAAATCATATCTTATACATCAGAGGGTTATAAGTTTAAATGAATGAAGTAGACGACGAAAGAGATTGTAGGATCCATACAGGGCAAGCGAATGTTTGGAAGATACGTGGGGTTAGTGGAGATGTTTGCTTTGTCTTTCTAGATCACTTTGGAGGGGGAGAGATGGTTGCTGAAATGCTACAATCTGGATGCATTATGGATATTTCTGTACGGTATGAAAATCAGCCATTTGGATAAGCGAATTAATGATTATTTCTTTCAAAATAATAAACTCACACATATGCTATATATTTATTGGCTTTATTTTTTTATTAAATATTATATCTAATTTAAGAGACTTTGTGAATTCAAAATTAATGATATTATACATTGTTGAAGATGATTTTATTTTTGATATTATTTAATTTTTATTTTTATTTTATATTTTTATATATAAATAATTTTTATTTATTTATAATTTTTAAATTTGAATGAGGTTTTGGTTCTCTAAAAATACCTTGAGCTCTGTTATGGCAGTGAAAAGAGAAGAGAGAGCAAACTTCGTAGGCAAAGCATTCGGAAAGCCTGGGTGAAGATTTTGATTTTAGTGAAGGAGGTCTTCTGGCCAAAGAATTTGATGAGGCTGCAATGATAATCTTGTTAGTGTTGGAGTGGTTGGCGAGAAGACTGACACGATTGGCGATCTTGTCTTTATGGATAAACTGAAGAATGAGATCAATTATCTTGTTGGTAGACTACTAATCGATCATGCCATTGAAGATGGTATAGACCTCCAGAGTGGAGTTGAGGTCCAGACCATGGATATATGAGTAGGTGTTGATATGCTTGATTTGGATGGAACAAAAATTTTAGGACGAGCTAGGCAAGAGATCTATGAAAAATTTTAAATTTAGAAAAAATAAAAAAATTTACAATTCATATATATTTTTTATTATTTTAATTATTTTTAAAATATATAGTAAATATTAATAAATTAATAAAAATAAAATATATATTTTTAAAAATCATATCCTATTAATGGCATGAGTTACAAGCTAGTGCCAATATATGATCGTCCCTGGCTATCAATTTAGGCACCGAGAACTCGCCAAGAGGCTCTATTATCTTCAGTAGTGGCATAAATTTTGGGTTGGACTCTTTCTAAATTGCATGATAGTGATATCTTTCTACCTAAATGCATACAGCATGCCTATTTCGGATGCATTTGGTTAGTCATTAAAAAAAAAATATATTTTATTTTTTTTAATTTTTAAAAAATAAAAATAAAAAAATAATATTTAATAATATTATAAAAGAATTAAAATAAAAAAATTAAAATAATTATTTTACATGTAAAACAGTTTACATATAATTATTTTTTACTTTAACATAGTTATCAAATATTTTTTTATTTAATAAAAAATAAAAAAAAATAAAAATATTTTTTAAAATTTAAAAAATATAACCAAACTCATCCTTGCTCAACAATTTTATCATCGCAAGTAATTACTGAATGAAATTTTAGCACTACTGTATACCATATACCAACTAATTCAACACGGCACATCTTATTTCACCTCCCCCAAGCACCGGCCCCTCCCTTTTCTTTTCTCCAGCTCCTCCTCCCCTCCCTCTCCGTTCCACTCCCTGGCCGATAGCTTCGTCGAAGGGCGTTCGAAGCCCGCCATTTCCTCTTCCCAACGAAACTCATACGCTCAGTGGACCTTCGCCGCACGCCGAGATCGCCGGTAACCATCGATTCCGGCGATCCCCCTTCCAATCCCCATCCTTTTCCCTTCGTTTTTCAAGCAGGTGCTGATGTTCATGTGATTCACCGTCGGCTTTGGATTTCCTAGATCTCTCGATTCCGACGGTGTTGCTTCTGATGATCGGTTGATATTTTGATCTGGGGTCGTCTGATGTTTCTTTATAGATTCATTTTTCATTTGGGCGAGGTTATTATATCTAGGGTTTGGTGATTTCATTTCTTCATGTTTCTCGGCTTTATTTATCGAACAAGGAAGCGTGATAAGATTCGAATTTGGACAGCTGATGGTAATTCGTTGGCAGTTCGATTCATTCTTATTCTTTAGAAATTTTAGTATTCTCTTGTATGTTATATATATTAATAACTAGCTTATAACTCATAACCCCATGATGGAAACCTAGAAAACCCCTCTAATCTCTCTCAAGAAAAAGAAGCGGAAAGAAAGGTCTTACCCTTAATTTTTTACTGTCCTCGAATAGGGAAGGCCAAAAAAAAAAAAAAAACTCAATCAGGTGGGAGAGGCTTGGAGTTGATTTTTCCCATATTTTATCCGTGTTGGTGCAGAAATCCGTCGCCGTCGGAGGTCGCCGCAATCGAGGCCGCCGGGCGCCGCCGGGGACCTGCAAAATGAAGTCCCGATCAGAACCGGTGGGGTGGTGGCTCCGGCAGGACCCTCCGACGGTCAAGTTAGTTTCCGACCAACAGTAATGGAGTGCTCGGAATGAGTTCCGGAGTTTAGAGATGTGGAGGAGAGCTTAGAGAGTCAAGAGTCCAGAGAGCTTAGCCTTAGCGTGTCGGGAGGGTCCTTTATATAGTGGAGCTTGATGGTGACAACTGCAACCGCGTGCTGGCGGGCCGCTCGAGGTTCGGCGGAGTCAGTCCCACTGGTGCCGTGTGCGGCGGATTGAGAGTGACAGCCATCGCCGCCTGGCAGTGGGTCGCTATCGCCCGCGGCGGACTGACCGATGGTGCGGCGGACTGACTGATGGATGAAGGGTTGAAGGCCTTCGTCGTGTGCCCATTTCAGAGGAGTTCGGGCTCCTGAAGAGGAAGATAGGAGGGAGTTCGGCTCCCATAGGCGTCTGGCAAGAGGTATGCAGCTAAGGCTCGTCCGCAGAAGAGTTCGGCTGCTAAGAAGCCGAAGCTCGGCCGTCTGGGGTTCGGCCGGCTGTTGGGCTTGGGCTGAGGCTTGGACACTTGAGAGTTCGGTAGGAGCTCGGTCGGCCGAAGTTTGATGAGGGCGACCGCTGAGGAGTTCGACCCAGTGACGACTGCTGAGGAGTTCGGGCTCCTAAGTGACGACTGCTGAGGAGTTCGGCCGCTGAGACGACTTTATCGAAGCTCGGCCGCTTGGAGTCGGCCCGAAGGAGTTCGGCCGCTGAGAGGACTTCATCGAAGCTCGGCCGCTTGGAGTCGGCCCGAAGGAGTTCGGCCGCTGAGAGGACTTCATTGAAGCTCGGCCGCTTGGAGTCGGCCCGAAGAAGTTCGGCCGAAGGGGAAACCTGGGAGGAGCCCGGATGGCCGAACAGGGCGTCCGGGAGGAGTCCGTCTCCCGAAGAAGTCCAGCCGCTTGGAGTCCAAGGAGCTCGGCCCTCAGGAAGTTCGGCTGGCGGTGGGAGTTCGGCCCGGAGCCTGGCGCTGGGGAGTTCGGCAGCTAGGTAGTTCGGCCCGGACCTTGGCGCAGGGGAGTTCGGCCTCTAGGCAGTTCGGCCGTGGTAGGGGCTCGGCCTGGCGCCTGGCGCTATAAGCTCTTCAGCGGCTACTGGTTACATTGGGCTGAGCGTCGGGTCCGGGCTTCGGCAGGAGCGGGATTTATCCCCAACAGTAGCCCCCCCACTCCCGAGTTCAAAAATTGAAGGAAGGGAGTACCAAAACAGGCGACTGCCGAAGTCTTTTTTCCAGGCTCCGCATTTGTTGCAGCTGAAGCTCGGGGGAGGTCTCATCTCCAGCCGATGTTTGGAGTTGAAATGGAACTCGTTTCCAGCTAAAGTCGATGAAGCTGATGTTGAAGCCGAAGTAAAACTCGCCTCCTTCGGTCGAGGTCGGATTTGAGCTCTTCGGGGGCGACATTATCTTCATCAGTTGAAGTCGACTCGAGGGAGACCTCCTATCTTGCAGCCGAGGTTGAAGTGCGCGCTCGGGGGAGATCTTATCTCCTACGGCCGAGCCTCCCTCGGGGGAGATCTTATCTCCTGCGGTCCGAGGTTGGTGCTCGTGTTAGGACGAGGTTCTCCTCCTGTTCCTAACCGAGGTTGTTTCGGTCGCTCGGGAGAGATCTTATCTCTAGCCGAGGTTGTCAACGGTCGCTCGGGAGAGATCTTATCTCTAGCCGAGGTTGGCACTCGTGTTAGGACGAGGTTCTCCTCCTGTTCCTAACCGAGGTTGTTCCGGTCACTCGGGAGAGATCTTATCTCTAGCCGAGGTTGTCGACGGTCGCTCGGGAGAGATCTTATCTCTAGCCGAGGTTGGCACCCGTGTTAGGACGAGGTTCTCCTCCTGTTCCTAACCGAGATTGTTCCCGGTCGCTCGGGAGAGATCTTATCTCTAGCCGAGGTTGGTGCTCGTGTTAGGACGAGGTTCTCCTCCTGTTCCTAATCCGAGGTTGTTCCGGTCGCTCGGGAGAGATCTTATCTCTAGCCGAGGTTGGTGCTCGTGTTAGGACGAGGTTCTCCTCCTGTTCCTAACCGGGATTGTTCCGGTCGCTCGGGAGAGATCTTATCTCTAGCCGAGGTTGGTGCTCGTGTTAGGACGACTCGGGAGAGATCTTACCTCTAGCCGAGGTTGTCACGGTCGCTCGGGAGAGATCTTATCTCTAGCCGAGGTTGAAGTGCGCGCTCGGGGAGATCTTATCTCCTACGGCCGAGCTTCCCTCGGGGGAGATCTTATCTCCTGCAGCCGAAGTGAAGTGCGCGCTCGGGGGAGATCTTATCTCCTGTAGCCGAGCTTCCCTCGGGGGAGATCTTATCTCCTGCGGCCGAGGTTGGTGCTCGTGTTTGTCAACGGTCGCTCGGGAGAGATCTTATTCTCTAGCCGAGGTTGTCAACGGTCGCTCGGGAGAGATCTTATCTCTAGCCGAGGTTGAAGTGCGCGCTCGGGGGAGATCTTATCTCCTACGGCCGAGCTTCCCTCGGGGGAGATCTTGTCTCCTGCAGCCGAAGTGAAGTGCGCGCTCGGGGGAGAATCTTATCTCCTGTAGCCGAGCTTCCCTCGGGGGAGATCTTATCTCCTGCTGCCGAAGTGCGCGCTCGGGGGAGATCTTATCTCCTGCGACCGAGCTTATTGCTCGCGTTAGGACGAGGTTCTCCTCCAGTTCCTAACCGAGGTTGGCCGTTTTTTCCCTGTCACTACATGGTTTTCGCATCCAGGAATAATATTATCGAAAGAAAGAAATTTTATTGAAAGGAAGTTACTAGTAGCGCATCCCCCAAATTCTGTATTTCAAGATCGTGATAACGTTGTTCCTCCGCATTTCTTCGGCAATAAGTTCCGGGGTGGACGACCTCCTCATGCTGAACTCCTCAATTTGGTGCAAGCTCTTGTTGCTGGGAGACGGCGAATCGCTGATGCACCGAGATCTTCCCAGGGGCAATGTGAACGACGCCGTAAGGTGGCCGACCTTCTTGCAGTCTCTGGCTACGGCAGCGCCCTTAGCCGATCTTTTTCTGCTTCAGGCCGGTACCGGAGGAATTTACCCAGCCGACCCGTTCTGACGAGCTCCTCAATTTCGTCTCGGAGCTGGATGCATCCCTCCGTGTCGTGGCCGTGGTCGTGATGGTAGAGGCAGTACTTATTTCGATCGCGCTTGTTTGGGGGAGATCGTAATCCTTCCGGTCTTGGCAGCTGGTGTTTTACTTCGGTGAGAATCTGGGTTCGAGGAGCGTTGAGGGGGGCATAGCGGCGGAACCTTCCGGGAGGAGGACTCCTTCGCGCCTCCTTATCAGGGCGAGTTCGAGGAGTTCGGGCCCGCCTGCTTTCGTAGGGGGTCTGCGAGTGCAGCCGAGCTTCACCCAGCTCTTCCTCGTCCGCCAGCCGGTCCTTTCTGACGAGCTCCTCATCTTTCAATTTGAAGGCTTCTTCCGCACGGGCATATCTCTCGGCTCGAGCCAGCAGGTCGGCGAAGTCCCTGGGATACCTTTTTTCCAGAGAGAACAGCAAGTTATTTTTCTGAAGGCCGCCCTTAAGTGCGGCCATCGCGACAGACTGGTCCAGGTCCCGGACTTCCAATGCCGCGGCGTTGAATCGAGTGACGTAAGTCCGGATGGATTCCCCTTGCTTCTGCTTGACGCTCATCAGGGAATCTGAACCTCGGCTCGGTCGTCGGCTGCTGATGAAGTGGGCCGCGAACCGACTGCTCATCTGGTCGAAAGAGAAGATCGTGTTGGGCTTCAACGCCGAGTACCAGTTCCTCGCTGCTCCCTTTAAGGTATAGACGGGAAGGCTCGGCACAGCACGGCATCTGAAGCGCCGTGAAGCAGCATCATGGCCCGGAAGGCCCCCAGGTGATCAACCGGATCAGAAGTTCCATCGTAGCTTTCCAGTTGAGGGAGCTCGAAGGTCGGTGGAACAGGTTCTTGCATGATTTTCTGCGAGAAAGGAGGGTCTGCACAAACGTCATCACCACGCGAGGGGGGACGAAGTTCTTCAATTCGCCGGTTCATTTCCAAGAGCCTTTGGCCCAGCAGGTCCTCACGGTCTCTGATCTCCAAGGCTTTCTGGTGAGATGGGCGCGAGGCTTCACCCTTGGTCGATCCATGATCCGAACGAGGGCTCTCCCTCCTCCGCCTCCCCAATCCGGGTATCGGAGGTCGGGCTGCCCAGGCCGGTCGCTCTTGGACTGGATCATCCGACTTCGGGGAGTCCCGCGCCGGTCGGGCTGGCACTGGGACTTGTTGGTGCAGCACCGCCTGCACCGCCTCCGTGAGACCGCGAACGTGCTGGATGAGCTGGTTGAACTGCTCCGTATCTACTGCGGCTATAGACGGGGGCTGAGTCACCGGGGCCGGAGCAGGGACGGACGGACTCGGAGGGGATCGAGCCGCGGAAGCCGTCGAGCGCCGCGTCGAAGCCCTTCTGGGGGGCATTTCCTCTTTCCAGAGAAGGAATTCTGAAGAGGGAGAAGAGAGATCCGGAGCAGGGGCGGAAAATCGTCGCCGAGCACTCCTTTAAGAACAAGGGAACCTCGAAGGTTCGGGCCCTCCTTCTAGCGCCAATCTGTTGGTGCAGAAATCCGTCGCCGCCGGAGGTCGCCGCAATCGAGGCCGCCGGGCGCCGCCGGGGACCTGCAAAACGAAGTCCCGACCGGAACCGGTGGGGTGGTGGCTCCGGCAGGACCCTCCGACGGTCAAGTTAGTTTCCGACCAACAGTAATGGAGTGCTCGGAATGAGTTCCGGAGCTTAGAGATGTGGAGGAGAGCTTAGAGAGTCAAGAGTCCAGAGAGCTTAGCCTTAGCATGTCGGGAGGGTCCTTTATATAGTGGAGCTTGATGGTGACAACTGCAGCCGCGTGCTGGCGGGCCGCTCGAGGTTCGGCGGAGTCAGTCCCACTGGTGCCGTGTGCGGCGGATTGAGGGTGACAGCCATCGCCGCCTGGCAGTGGGTCGCTATCGCCCGCGGCGGACTGACCGATGGTGCGGCGGACTGACTGATGGATGAAGGGTTGAAGGCCTTCGTCGTGTGCCCATTTCGGAGGAGTTCGGGCTCCTGAAGAGGAAGATAGGAGGGAGTTCGGCTCCCATAGGCGTCTGGCAAGAGGTATGCAGCTAAGGCTCGTCCGCAGAAGAGTTCGGCTGCTGAGAAGCCGAAGCTCGGCCGTCTGGGGTTCGGCCGGCTGTTGGGCTTGGGCTGAGGCTTGGACACTTGAGAGTTCGGTAGGAGCTCGGTCGGCCGAAGTTTGATGAGGGCGACCGCTGAGGAGTTCGGCCCAGTGACGACTGCTGAGGAGTTCGGGCTCCTAAGTGACGACTGCTGAGGAGTTCGGCCGCTGAGACGACTTCATCGAAGCTCGGCCGCTTGGAGTCGGCCCGAAGGAGTTCGGCCGCTGAGAGGACTTCATTGAAGCTCGGCCGCTTGGAGTCGGCCCGAAGGAGTTCGGCCGCTGAGAGGACTTCATTGAAGCTCGGCCGCTTGGAGTCGGCCCGAAGAAGTTCCGCCGAAGGGGAAACCTGGGAGGAGCCCGGATGGCCGAACGGGCGTCCGGGAGGAGTCCGTCTCCCGAAGAAGTCCAGCCGCTTGGAGTCCAAGGAGCTCGGCCCTCAGGAAGTTCGGCTGGCGGTGGGAGTTCGGCCCGGAGCCTGGCGCTGGGGAGTTCGGCAGCTAGGTAGTTCGGCCCGGACCTTGGCGCAGGGGAGTTCGGCCTCTAGGCAGTTCGGCCGTGGTAGGGGCTCGGCCTGGCGCCTGGCGCTATAGCTCTTCAGCGGCTACTGGTTACATTAGGCTGAGCGTCGGGTCGGGCTTCGGCAGGAGCGGGATTTATCCCCAACAACCCGTTTTTCCTCTATCTTTTTCCGTCCTCAGGAGTCCCAACCGGGTGGGAGGCGGCAAAAAAAGAAAGAAAGAAAAAAAAAAAAAAAAAGCAACTCCCACACAAATTATAAAGTTCTATGTTTTGAAATAAGGCAACTCTCCCACACAATTTTTTAAAGATTCATAGTTTCTGTTCAATTTCTTAATATTTTGTTTTCTAACTTCTACAAATATTTCTATACTTGAATATTTTAAATCATCCAATGTACCCAAAAGAAAAAAAATCTCATGGATTTCAGTAGGCAAAGATATATCTTTCATAAAGTAGTACGATATATTTTATTCATCGGAAAAATAAAAAAGGAAAATAAATTAAGAATCATTTTACCAGGGAAAACTCAAGAATAATTTTAGTTATTTATTTACTCATTTATTTGTATAGAAATCTTTCCATTGATGCTTACAACAATTTCTTACAATTTTCCAGGGGAATATTAGTAGGGTGTGAAGGGGATTATTGCTCTGCATGTATGGCCAAAAAGTCTTCTCCCTTTCTCCGCATTGACCGGGGAGGCCGGATCACGTGACGTCCAGAAAGAATTGGGAATGGGAGGAGACCAGAAGGCGCTAAAGCTTCAAACACGGATGAAATCGAGGAAATGTCCAACTTGCTGAAGTTCGGAAAGAGGCATCCGAATGCAGATGCCTCCATTTGACACGTCCGCCCCTCTGGTCTCCCTGGGCTATCGTGTTCGATCCAAGCCTCCCACCCGGTTGGAACTTCTGAAGATGGAAAAACCCGAGCCATCGTCTAAGCTGCCGCTCCAAGCCTCCCATCTGATTGGGACTCCTGAGAATGGAAAAACCCCAGCCATCGTCTAAGCTTCCCTGTTCCAAGCCTCCCACTCGGTTGACTTCCCTGTTCCAAGCCTCCCACTCGGTTGAAAAATCAACGAAAATAGAGGCTTCTCCCCTGCTCTAGCTACCACACGGAGATGGCTCCCCTCCTCTAGCTACTGCACGAGGCATCTGAATGCATTTGTGCCTCCCTCCTCCACCACCGCTTTGGTGATCGGCTCAGTCTATCGGAGTCTCTGTGACGACCCAAGCAGTCTGGATCACCAGTCTCCCCTGCTTTGGCTACCGCATGGAGGCCATGTAGCCCGTGGTGTGACAGTGAGACGCACCGTCTGGATGCCACGTCTTGCTTTCACTATACATCTCGCATCTGCTCCAAACTGACGGCTGATTTATCCCCCCATAGAATTTTTTTGCCTCTAATAAATACCTTCGGCTTTCTGGAGTGGATGGTGGAGAGTGGAGACCTTCTCGCTTATTCCTCCTTCGAATCTATTCTAACCTGAATCCAACTCGAGGAATCTCATAAGGTATTATTCCATCTCCCTTCGATTTTAATGTGTTTCTTCCTGCTATTTTCTCGGGCTATTACATTCGATTTTATTCACAAAATGCTTAATTGTAATTTGATTTTCTTATCCTTTCATTTTTTTTTACTTTCAATTTGTTCTTATGTTTTATCTTCATCCTTAACATGCTTCTTCACACCTATGCTATCAATGGACTTACAAAAGAGGCACTCAAGCTGTTTGATAGAATGCCACAAAAAAGATTTAATCTCCTGGAATGCTTTGATTAATGCCTTTGTAGCCCATGGCTTGATAGGTCCAGCACGCAAGTTGTTTGATGAAATGCCTGAGAGGAATGTGGAGACTTGAAAATAGTGTGCCCTCCTGATGGGGAGGAGGTAGTCATTGAGATAAGCTCTTGAGGCTGATGGGGTCTCAAGCTACAGCTGGCTCAAGACTAATATATGTTGCTTCAATTTTATCATGAAAAGAAAAAGAAAAAAGAGAAAAAAAGAATTTAAAAAATAAAAGAAAAGAAGGATTGTGGTTCCATTTCTTTGTTTGTTTGTTTTTTTTCTATTGGTGATTCATTGATATTTAGTATCTGCTAGCTAAAAAATGAAAGATAGTTATGCTACGTGGTAACAATATATAATAAGATTAATTACCGACTATTTTGTTTAGATAGTATTAATTAATTATAAACTTTCAATTGCCTCTCATATTCAAAAAATTGACACCGGTTATCATTAGATTTGTTTAATAATTTATAATCAACACATAAAATATATTTTTATTAATTTAATTATTTTTGAAATATATATAGAACTGCATGCCATGCATAGTATAGGGTTATAAGCCAGTGTGTGTGTGTGTGTGTATATATATATAATTAATCAAGCTCTATATAAATAGTTATACCTGTAGCGATTGGGAAACCTTTTATTGGGTCTTGTTCTCTCAAAGGTGCACCCATGGGTCGAGTACCAAGACTCGAAGACACCATTGCGCTATGGCCTAATCTGTTCTTTGACCTAAGTCACAACCTGATCTATCTCCTTCCAGTTTGTCTGCCAAACTCGGATTGGCCAATTCTATTTTCTGAGAGAAGGTAAGAAACGGTTGATAGTAAAATGATGTACGACTATGATGCAACACGGAAAATCCTCTTACCAAACTGAAAAGAAAAGAAAACCTGGAGCCAAACAAGTGGATTGAATGAGTTGACTAGTTCGACCCATCATCCGATATCTATTACAGGTTGGTTCGTCCCCTCCTCTTGTCAACGGTTCTAAGATGCCAAGGTTGAATCCGATTAGTTTGATGACCCGGATCCAGCCGTTCAAATCACAAAACCCGGCCGGTTCACTGAGTGTGGGTAAAAGCGTGAAGGGAAATGAAAG
This sequence comes from Cocos nucifera, assembly GCA_006176705.1. Classification (NCBI taxonomy): domain Eukaryota; kingdom Viridiplantae; phylum Streptophyta; class Magnoliopsida; order Arecales; family Arecaceae; genus Cocos; species Cocos nucifera. Next base: position 273,380 of record QRFJ01004839.1, read on the forward strand.
CCGTACTGCCGATATTTGCCACAATAAATAGGCCTGGTCTTCTTCCTTGCTCCACCTTTCCTTCCTTCCTGGAGGACGATCGCTTGTCCCTTCTATCAAATATCCTTTTTTTCTCTCTTGAGATAATAACCAGATCACTGATTTTCCTCTCGAATTTATCTTCTTTTCTTTTAGTATCAGTTATTTTGTTTTTTTATCTTTCTATTGATTGCATCACTGTCTGAATTTTTAAAATATTAGTGATCCAATCCGAATTTTAGGATTTCAGTTGCCCACATCTTGGGTTTTACGCATGTAATTCTCAATGTTTGCAATATCTGATTATTTGAATGTCTCTCAGAACTGACTAGTTTTGATCCCTTCATTCCTTCCCTTTCCTCGTTCACCAAATTAATATTACTATGCTATTGGCAATGGAGTTATTTGTGATTCTTCCGAGGGAAAGAAAATATCTAAAATATCTCATCTCAAAGATATTACCAATCTCTAGTGTGCAGGTAAAATATTCATGAAGCCCTTTCTCACCTTTTGTTCTTTTATCTTTAGTTCTTTTCTCTTTTTGTTTTTCTTTCTTTTCTTTTTTTTTTTTTTTTGAGTTTTGGCATAACGAACTAGTGATAGGGCTACATGAGTGTGGAGATGATGAATGGAGATTATAAGTGTGAATCTTGGTTGGAAGAAAGCTTTTGGTTATGGATTATTGCAAGCCAAGGTTGTGCTTTCTAGATGATAAAGTTAATGACAACTGGGCAGGCATGCAATTGAAGTAGCGTGCAATCCAACCTTGGGTGTTGGATTAAGTGTCCTAACACAATTTATGGTCACCCTTACATTGTTAAGAGAAGTCAAATGGTTCATGCAGCATGATGAAAAGATTTATCATTTATCTCCACTTAAGTAAAAGTGCACCATTTTTATGGACGAAGGTAACAATGTACCATCCAATTTTATATATTTCTTAAAATCATTAGTTAACTTAACACAAGAGTGTTGAAGAATCACGACTTGGTTGTAGTTATCCTTAGCCATTCTTCATGTATCATTTGAAGGCCTTATAATCAAGTTCTTCATGGATAAGGACACACTTAAATTTAGATAATCAACTTTTTCAGTACCATCGCTTCCTTCTCTCATGAAAAGTTGAGATGTTTATGTCAACTAGTGATACTTCAATCCATCTGTAATGATTGTTCAAAGTTGATATTAAGTTCAAATACTAGAGGAAGAGCGTGCATGTATTAAAGTATCAATGGAAATTGGGGATGAATGGAGAAAATTTATCTCCAGCTTTGATCTCTTAGGTGCATCATTTTTGTGCTTATGATTGATGCACTCAAGGTTGAGTTGCAGCTTTAAAAAAGGCTCACTGCTTTTGACGACCGATGAAAGATTAAAATATTGGTCATCATACCAGTTGATCAAGAATAATTAATGTCTTTAGCAGATTTTATGATATCTGCGTATTAGCCCGATGACCAAACAATATTAAGTTGAGCTTAATAAGAGAATATCATTAATAGTACAAATTCATGTATAGTGATTTTTGAAAGTGGCATCTAATTCATTGTCAAATTGCACACTACTGCCTATAGCACAATGTAGTTTTGGTTATTTTCTTTCTTATTTAAATCTTCTTTCTTTCACTTTGGAGATTATCATTTTTACTTTGGATTTCTTCTTTTACTTGAGGAAGCATAATTTTCTTCCTATAAAAAATTGAGGTTTGATCCATAAAAATAAAGGAAATTGATACTCTTTATAGCAAGGAGAGGCTATGGTGAAGATATAGGTTGGTCAAATAGTAAATGTTTATGAAGTCAAGAGGAGTGGGAATACAAATCAATAGAGATCATTGATCATTCAGATTTGCAAGGATGTCCTTCAAAGTCCATGAATGGTACGACCATATCGGATCTTATAGAGAACATGAAATTCCTTTGAGGGGCTGTTTGGTTGGAGGTAATCTGGCATGGAAAAATGATTCTCATGTCAGATTACTATGTTTGGTATGAAAAGTGGAAGAGAGAGATGGTAAAAAAATTGGTGGGCCCCATGCTTATTTTCTGGAGAGAGAAGGTAAAATAAATGCCATAGGGGGGTTGGTATTTGACAAATTTTCGAGTGATGATAATCCATATTTGATAAAAATATTCCAAATAAAGTTGCATATATAATCATTGACTTTATTCTAATGTCCTTCAAAATTCATTCAATAAAGAGTTTTTGTAAAAAAATTAAGATGGAAATGGCATTATGCAAAGGATTATGTGATTATAATCATCATATAAAAACTAATTGGAGATGACAATACTATCCTATTATTGAAAAATTATTTTATATTGAAGGATATATTTGTAAATTTTGCCATATGCTCATATAGGATTACCTCTAACCAAACGTAATAATCTTTTTCCGATGTCATTTTTCGAAGTAATTTTTCCACCAACCAAACATAGTAAAAGTTATTTTTCTTTGCAATCATTTTTTTAGATAAATGATTCCCAGGAATTATTAGATTACCTCGTAATCTGATATACCCCAACCAAATGAGCTTGAGAAACATATGGCATGCCTAATATCACTAGACGTGATAACATGATGTTAATTCTAATGGTGGTTGAGATTGTTGAAGCGAGGGCTATTTTTTATTTATTATGATTTGAATTTGGTTGAATGGGTTTTAGATGGGGGAGGGCTTGAAAGCAGACTCTTTAAATTTTTTATTGTTAATCCTGCATAAATGCTATTTGATCTGGCTACTAACCACTTATACAGCCCACCTACTCATCTTAGCCAATTTGACGGCCTCACTTGGGAGGCCTGAACTACTTTGAAGTTCATTGAAGCTATGTTCAAAAGATAGATTTGCTTTGGTTTTGGTGGAAATTTTAATGGTGACTGTCTAAATATTATCTAGTCAAATCCACCTTACTCTATAAGTGAACCTTTCAATCAACAATTTTAATTATGGCACATTTTGATTGTTTAGAATAGTGTAGGTCACTGTAATTTGCTTCCATTTGCATAACAGCGTCATCATCTCTTTTGTTAGACAATCTAAGAGCCAGAGAGAGAGAGAGAGAGAGAGAGAGAGAGAGAGAATTGGCTAAGGAGTCTGAACATTCTCTTTCTTAACCTCACCTCAGGTTCCTTTTTGGTCTTTATAAAGTGGAAAGATGCTGGAAAAGATTGGTTTGCCAGCCAAACCATCAATGCGAGGTGGAAGTTGGGTGGCTGATGCATCCCATTGCCAGGGTTGTTCTTCTCAGTTCACATTTATCAATGCTGGAGAATCAGCATGGGAAGAAACTCCAGAAGCCAATAGTTCCTGTCCTTCGATTGTTCCGGTCCAGCCACAAATTCAGATTAGTGCCAAAGGGACCGTTGGTGAAACTGATATACTATCACAGGGAGGCTCAACTCTTCATATGGCTCAGAAGAAAGACATAAATGTTGCTACCGCAAATAATTCATTAGCACCCGAAGAAAGATTAGATCATGGGACCGATGATCTTAAGGATGAAATTCTAGCTCGGAAAAGAAGGGCTCTTGCCCTAAAGAGAGATGGGAAGTTAGCAGAAGCCCGAGAAGAACTGAGGCAAGCAAAAATTTTGGAAAAGAGTCTAGAAGATGGTCAACAAAGCAATGTGGGCAGTGCAAGCATTCTCGCTACTACTTCCAACACTACTTCTGTCATGCAAGAAAGCAAAACCAACCAATCAAAGAAATCTATTTCAGGCCGTGATCGCTTAAAAATACAGCAGGAGTCCCTCTCTCACAAGCGTAATGCTTTGAAACTGCGACGAGAAGGAAAGATGGAGGAATCAGAGGCTGAACTTGAACTAGCTAAGGCATTGGAGAACCAATTAGAAGAATTGGATTCACAACGCCAAGCACCAGCACTTCTGCTGGCAAACTGGAAGCAATGGATGATGCAGTTGTGGAGGATCTGCTTGATCCTCACCTCATGTCTGCCCTAAAATCAATAGGGTGGCAGGATACTGATTTTGGAGTGCAACCTTCCAGGAAATTAGAGTCTAAGCCGAAAGTTGATTCAAATCCTCAAGCAGAAAAAGCTCATCTGGAAGAACAGATCAAAGCGGAGAAGCTTCGAGCGCTTAACTTGAAACGGACAGGTAAGCAAGCAGAGGCTTTGGAAGCTCTCCGCTCGGTGAAATGTCTTGAAAAGAAGCTTGCCTTATTAACTTAAACAGCACATGATGGAGTGATGATAGATATGTTGCTATCTTTGATTTCATTGGACTCTCTCTCTATCTCTCAAAGAATAATGCTGCTATCTTTGATGATAGCCAGAGTTGTTATTATGTAGACTGTATTGCATGATGAAAAGTTCATTTGGAAGAGTTGATCAAGAGTTTAAAAGATTGGTGGAGCTCGGTTTAATTAGTGGAGTGCTCCCTAGCCACAAATTCAACTTGAGGTGAAGCTTTACAGAATACTTGCATTTGCATCCTGGATATTGGCATGATAAAATTAATTTGTAGCTATTTGTGAACTCTACTCCTAGTGCCAGTTTAGTCTGCTGTCATTGTGCATGCCTGGGGCCGGACAAACATTTTCTTCATCGTATTAAAGTGATTACTGCAGCTTATTTGTTCATTCCACTTTTACTTCCAAATGTTCATGTATGTTCCCACATCTGATCTAGAGACATGGTTGACTTTCCATGATATCAAGGCTTGTGCAGCGTGCAAGTATGGGTGGCATTTGATGCAGCCTGGGCGGTTGTGTGCTGTATAGGGAAGTCCTATCAATCTTAGAGAGTGAGAAAGTATGGTACTGCATTCTGTTCGAGTCACCTGGATGCGCTTGTGGGATGAAAAATCTTTTAGCAACGTTGCTGGTTACATCAAGTTTGAGGGAATATTTGAGATGGGAGTACAAATTGAGTTCATCTGCAAGAATCTGGTCAAGGAGTGCATTGAATTGTCCATTGATATTACTGAAGACAAGGACTACCACTTCTGTGAGGCTGCTTTTCTCGAAGAACCTCAAACTCAGCATTCATGAGGACTCTCAGAGCAAAGCAAAGCTTGCAGAGCTGCCGAGGATCCACTTCGCCAAGAGTAAGATGAGCTGAGCATCCTTAGGGACTACGTTACAAGGATGGAGGGCCAGAACAACATTTGCTGCATCACTTGTGAGAGCTAAAAGGTGGTCTAAAACTCCCCCCCATTCCTGGAGAGGCTAAAGAAACACAGCCAGAGGAGCTGATCAAGATGTTTGCTTTTCTTCGAATCTCTATATTTAGTTTTCAAGAAAATTCGACCAAAATTTACCAACCACCCAGTTATTTGTAGCTTTTCGAAATGTAGATGCATATGTGCATCTTGTAGAAGAAATCAGTTTGCTATGTCTGAAACTGTTCCATCGAACACCACCATGGTTATGCTCAGGGTCCATTCAAACCCAATTATTAGGCAACATGTCACTTAACACCATAGCTTTAATTGCATGTAGAGAAGTGTTATACCCACCTATTATACGTTGCAATGCTCAACAGTGATTAAAAATAATCACCCATCAGAAACTAGAAGTTCCACTAGCCTTGTAGAGTGAACCTCAATTTTCCTAGAACAATTACCCTTGTTCGTTGCCAACCACCAAAAGGAACAAGATATTTCCACCGGCATCCAGTTGACCATCCAAGCCGAGTCATTTACCTGTGGAATCTTACCATTAAGATTAATTTGCTTCGATTAGCTGCGAGCAAAATTTTGGTTACTATATCAAGAAAGATCAGTCCTTGCAAATTATTCATAGAACCCTAGAAAGAACCGAGCCAAGGTTATTGGACTGTCTGGTCATAGCAAAGCTTTTCGAAATTTGGACAAGTATCCACCTGTTGAAATCATCCATTTTTGCTGTCTTAACATGTTAGAAGTTGAAGACCAACCACAATAATATTCAGGCATCAATTCAAACCAAATTGTTAGGCAGGGCAGCAGTCATACAGTAGACTACAGCTCTACAATTGCAGCTGGAGAGAATTGCTAACAACACCTGTCATTCTTTTCAGCATGTACACATGCACACCTGCCATGTGTGCGGAAAGAATCCAGAAGAGATGAGAGCTTAGACCTTCGGTGCTGCCTCTTTCCTCAGCTAATCTAATCTTTTGTGATGCACTATTCCTCGCATATCGCCAAAGAACATACCATCTCCTTGTTCTCTTTCTTTCTTTCTGTTTTCTTCTTCTTTGACCAAATAATGAGGAGTTGCACAGCCTCTTTTCAAACAGCAAAAACTGATCCATCTTTCTTCAGTAACTTTTTCTGCAGCCAAGTAGGAAGTGGATGGTAGAGGAAGTTTTTATTGGGGTGCCAGGTGCCATGCCTGTCCGCTATGCAAAAAATAAAAAATGTGGTTGCATGAAATTTAGCTTCGGAAGTTATTTATATGGCCCATAAAGTTTCCCTTGCAGTGCTCAGTTTCAGCATTAGACTCTAAAGTATGTGGTCAAATATTAGCATGTAAACAAGTTCTGAGATGATTATTAATGTTGCTCTTTAGAAAACTTTTTATGAAAATTTGTAGTAGAGTTTTTTGGAGGACCCTTGCTCCGTCAGGCCAACGCTAGGCAACAGAATCCATATATTTAGAATTAATCCAAGGCAAAAATTACATGATAGCAATCGTCCATCAAGAGGAAGCCGGACTGCATTTGGTCTCTTGTTGGACAGTCAGTGCTCGTAAATGCATTAAGCCACATTTTTGTACAAATTAGATCAGTTCTATTGTTTTACCGACAGAATAGGTGCTAAATATAAGATAACCATTAAATCAAAGATTAGAAATAACGAGATATCGACTAAACAGAAACTAAATATAAAAATGACAAGAAATTCGAAAACCATATTCTGATGCCACTCACTCGAAGGAGATGATGGAACCGATAAAAACGACATATAGTCAGCCATTAGAGTTGTGCCGTTCATTTGAAAAACAAAGTCGTTACAAAAGATCTGCTTCCATTCATCACAAGCGAAGTTTCGAGTAGGTTGCGAAAGATTGGTGCTCTCCATGGTGACAGCTAATCAGGCACTGGAAAACTGCGTCGTTTACTCATAAAATTTTGGACTAATATTCGAATACTACGCTTCCCAAAGCCAAGATGGAGCACTGTACAAAGCTCTAAAAACAAGCATCCATCATCATCAAATAACCATTGGAACACACGCCAAGAAAAAAAAAAAAAGAGAGACCGAAAAAAAATGCCGCCCCAGTGGAAGACAGTCTAAGGAGAATCCAAGGCAAGCAGGGTAACTGATCTTCTCTGCTCCTCTCTAAAGGGTTTGGAAAGAACCTGGTCAAAAGTTCCAAATTACCATCTCATTCCGTCGCTTCTCAAAATTTGGACATACGTACAACTACTATAGCGATCCTATGAATCCGTTAGATATTGAGCACCACCCATGGTTTCACGTAGGATGCATTCGAACCTAATTTTTAGACAGGGCAACGTCCATGCCAAAACGGTCCATCTCTGGTCACACTCGAAGAGAAGTCCTCGCAACACCTGTCACACGTACACACCCGCCCCAGCCACGTGTAAGCAAACCAACTAGAAATAGCCGAGCGCTTAGATCTTCGGTGCTGCAACGACAACCTTCCTCTCTTAGCTAATCCAACCTTTCCTCATCTGTCTTTCATACCTTCGTGCCAACAGACAAAACCTTCTTTCCTCAGCTAAATCTAGTCGCTCTTTTTCGTTACATCATTGCTCACACCCTTCCTTAAAAGTGTCAATATCTCCTATCTCCGTGGAAAATAACGGCAGTCTAATCTTCATAATTATCATTTTGTTTTCAATTTTTTATAATAATAATAATATATAGATATAGATATATTTTTCCAAAGCACATGCATTGCTGATGGTGGGTCTACTACTATATATGGTCACACCAAGGTGGTCCGGCCATGGAGAGCCACCGAACAGCCTCGCTTGCAAAAGTGTGAGGAGGCTGGAAGGAGAAACCCAAAGGGTACGGTTCCAAGAATTCATGATTTTTAAAAATTTTTTTTGGGTTAAATAATATATACGTAGAAAGAGAAAAGAGAGAGGGAGAGAGATGAGAAGGGGAGGAGATATGATGAAGCAGGAGAGACAAGCGTACGCGGTGTTGGGCGCTCTGCTGCTGATCGCGGTGGGATACATGAACTGGAACTCGTGGGGGAACGGCGGGGGAGCCGGGTTCCAGATCCCGATCCCGTGGCTGCAGCCGCGGATGGGGTTCATCGGCCGGAACGGGACGCAGTTCATAGACCTGGAGAGCGGCAAGCCGGTGTACATCAACGGCTGGAACTCCTACTGGTTGATGTCGTCCGAGAAGCGGAAATGGGTGTCGGAGATGCTCCGGCGGGGGCGGGAGATGGGGCTTACCGTCTGTCGCACCTGGGCCTTCAGCGACGGCGGCCCCAAGGCCCTCCAGCTCTTTCCCGGCCACTACGATGAACAAGTCTTTCAGGTCCGTCTATTTTTTTTTCCCCTCTCCTTCCCGACTTAGTCTAGATTTCTAGTTATTCCTTTTTTTTTTTTCCTTCTTCTTTTTTCCCTGTTTCTTCTGTTTTAAAATTTTAAAGTCTTTGGCTTTATTGTTTCTTTTTCATTATACTTTCTTTTCTTATTTTTTATTTTTTTTCGTGCAACTCTATGAGGGATTTCCACTTTTGCATGGTATCATGTTATCTGATTATTTCAGATTCCGTTTCATGATTTTTTTGAGCTGAATTTGTAATTTGAGGGTGTTGAGTTCAAACAGGAGGAGGAATAGGTTTGGAAATTTTAAATTTCATTTATCGAAGTATTTCTCTTCAGGAAAATGTCAAGTCTCCGCAACTTAGTTCCTTTCTTGGAACTTTTTGGCAGTTTAGCTGTTAGGTAGCTTGATGAAGCAGATTAGTTAGCTTAAATTGAGAAATACTTGAGGAGTATGTTTGCTTTTCCAAAAGCATTCTTTCATTGGAATTGCCTCATTGGTGGAGTGGAAAGAAAACAAGGTGTGGCGTGGCCCCCCCTTAATGATTCTATTTGCTTATTAGGTGTTCCAAACATCATGTTGCTTTAGGCTACTTGGACCAGGGGATTGGTGGAGTCAAAGTCTCAAAGACATGCCTTTCCTCTCAGTGGGTCCAGGGTAGTGCTTTGGATTGCCCAGCTCTTTTTAATATGTTATGTTGTGCTTAAGTTGGTGATATTTACTGAATTATGCTTCCCCTTTTGGCCATGGCCGGTAAGATTATTTTTTGTTGGTTCTGCAAACACCTTTATCTAATTTATTAGATTGGATTTCTACGATGCATGTCCTTTTTGGTGATCAGCTGTTTTTTTGATTGGGTCCATTTGGTTTCAGGCTTTGGATTATGCGATTTATGAAGCAAGGAGGAATCACGTGAGATTAATTCTCTGTCTTCTAAATAATCTCAACGCGTTTGGTGGTAAAGATCAATATGTTAGATGGGCACAAGAAGCTGGATTTAATGTGAATACCTCATCGGATGCATTTTTCTCTTTTGATGTCATCAGGGGCTACTTCAAGGATTACATAGACGTAACTTCTAAGCCTTTCTGATTTAATTATTAGCTGGTAGCAGTTCTTTTGCTAGAAGTTTGTATTGTTTGTAACTTTAGATTCTAATCGAGCCTGTCAAGCTGCCATGTTAGGCTTGACGAGTGTACCTCTTAGTGAAAATCTTTAAGCGAGACTCTTATCAACAGAAACTAACATAAACATGCGCACGTTACTTCCATAATTTTTCCATTACTCAACGGATCCTCCTATTTAAGTGCGCTTAAATTATTTTATGCAATCCAAAGTTACAAGTTATATAAAATCTTGAAGTCCATAAACTCTTGAATCTCCCATTGTTGTGTCAACTGCATGAGCGTTCAGTAGAATTCTGATTTTTTGATGCAAGATGGGTTTGAACTAGCAAGAGAAAAAGATAATTAGAAGCACTTTATGTTTTATTAAGATAATAATTTTTTATTTATTGCGAGAAGAAATTTACTTTACTTTTGATTGTTTTCTTCCCTGTTTCTGTCATATTGATATATTTAGCATATATCTGACTTCACCATCTTCATTCTTCACATTTTCATTAATTTTATTAATTCCATTTATTTTTCTAATTTTTCAAGAATTTGATATGCTGACCCGTGGAATTTAGGGACGTATTTTGATTTTTTTTTTTTTCCTTTTTATTTCTCTTTTCGGAGAGTTGTGGGAAGTCCAAGAAACACCGGTCATAGCATGATTTTTTATAAGAAAAAACAATTTCTTACAAGAAACAGAGGAATATATCTTAGTACCTACCTGCGGTGCCACCATGTATGACCATGCATGCGGTCTGGGCATGACTCAACTTCTGGCGTAACATGAACAGAGTAGTTATTAATGTTGCTATACGGCGGCCCATCATAATGAAAGTTTACCCCACACATCACAAGCAGCGTCATAAATGTAAAAAGTAAAAAAAAATTGAAGTTCTAGTATTTTCGGTAAGTTTTTATTGGTCATCCAGTGGTCTCAAGATGAAATCCTGGGAAGATGGGAGAGCTTAGTTATTTGATAAATGGTTGGAAAATATTAAAACAAGCACGTCTTTTAGGGATGTGGAACATAATGAACCTTGTAAATTGACATTCCATGGTCTGCTTGGGACATAAAGATTTAATCTTCCCCTTGTGGCCTTTAGCATAATCCACCGATTCTGTTTGCTGAATAGACATTTCATATGTTAGTATTATGGTGCAGAATCTTCTTACATCCATTCTTTATTGGATGGTGCCTACTCTTATCCATGGAAAAATTTAACTACCAAGCATCACTTATCTTGTGCATGCCTTGGTAAAGCAGACGCTTATGGATGCATTTTTTTACATCTACATTCTGAAAATAAATATTACAGGCAATCCTGACAAGAAGGAACACATATAGTGGAGTTAGATACTGTGATGAACCTGCTATATTTGCTTGGGAGCTCATGAATGAGCCTCGATGTGTATTTAAATCATCCGCTCCTATTCTTCAGGTAAGAAAACCGGTCGAGATTGAAAAAGATTAACAAAGTGCTTACATGAGATGCCAAGAAGCCTAACCCTCAATTGCGTATTCTTCCCAGGATTGGATTATTGACATGTCTTCTCATATTAAGAGTATAGACAAGAAACACCTCGTCACAATTGGACTCGAAGGATTTTATGGGCCTGGAAGAACCGAAAGACTGGAGGTGAATCCAGGGGAATGGGCGGCTACTTTCGGCTCTGATTTCGTAAAAAATTCAGCCGATAAGCATATCGATTTCGCTTCAGTACATGCATATCCTGATAGCTGGTTGGTGGCCATACCCAACTGATTTATTTCTTGTAGTGCTTGCTGGTATCTCCTTAAAATGGAACACTTTTGTTCTCTCAGTATTTTTCACAGCAAAGAAGATGACCCTCTGTTTTATGCTTAGGATCCCAAAGGCAAGCCTGGAAGAGAAAGTCAGATATCTTTCCAGCTGGGTGGATTCTCACGTGAATGACAGTCAGAATATATTGAACAAACCGGTACTGTTTCTAGAGTTTGGATCCAATCTGCGTGCCAAGAAAAATGGAACATATGAAAGAGATGTTCTACTGAAGGTGGTTTATGATAAAGTATACGAGTCAGCGAAGAAGGGTCAAGCTGGTGCTGGAGCTCTACTTTGGCAGTTGATGGTTGGAGGAATGCAAAAATATCATGATGAATTCTCACTGGTAGCATGGGAACATCCATCCACGTATAAGTTGATGGTGCAGCAATCTTGTAGACTACTGAGGTTGTTCCAAAGAAAGGAAAGTATCGGCAAATCCTGTCTGAAATTACAGCCATAAGGATCCATCATCTACAACGCATATGAAATTATTATTTTGGTCGAATATGGAGTGATTTAAGAAAATTCATGAGAATTATGCATGATTTGGTTGGAGTTAAATATGTTTAACTAATGGAGATGCAGGTTTCCTGTTGAAGGTGAAGGTTGTTATGTTAGAATTCATGGTAGCAGCTTTTGATCGTTAGCTGTTGTCGATGAAGATTGACTAACGGCTAGCAGTAAGCATGTTTCTGCGAAGGAGATCATGAATTACTGTTTGTTATGACATTGTATGAACAGCAGCAGCGCAATTGTAATTTCTGAAAGAAAGAAAGAAAAAAAAAATGTAGCTTTCTACTATTTGGTTGGTGATGTTCAACTAGTTGCTATTCTATATTTAATATTGGATTGCCTATTTTTCATCAGTTCTCCACTAGTTATAGTTGTCGTCTTTTTCTTGCTCTTTTTTTTTTTTTCCTTCCAGATAAGGAAAAAAAAGAAAAGAAAAAGAAAAGTCTGGAGATGGTGGGCCCTTCGAAATTGGCTATAACCGCAGTCACAAAAGTCTTGCAAGCGGCAAAGTTTGTCCGTTTTCGTATCTGGATGGGTTTAATCATGCAAATTTGGACCCCACGCGGAGGTTTTAGGCCCGGAGTGTGGCACACCGTTGCTGGTTGTCGGCTCGTTGAAGCAAATTAAAAATTAAAAAATCAGAACCATTATTGTTTTAAGCTTTAATTAACATGGGTATGGAAACAATATGGAAATGCTGTCAACAATAATAATCATGTTTCTTTTTCTATCATGGACGGTCAGGTCCTCAGAGCACATGATTCGGTCGTCGCCCCCATGGACTTCACATCATCATGGACAAGATTAGTAGCATATGTGTCGAAATTAACCCAATTGTTTAGGCTACTAGGAGAATGCAAACAAGCGATTTTTTCTATTAGTCAGCTCTTGTTTAGCGACAATCTGCATCCTAGAAAGTTTTATCTTGCTTGAGGTTAACAATTACACAAGCTAATGTTGAGCAACCAATTGAACCCAAAAATATTTAGGCTAATAGGTAAATGATTAGAGACAGGGTCGGTGATGTACATCAAGCTTCACAGCTAAGAGTGGAAGTATATTATTAGATGGGGGATTTCTCACCATCATGCTCTCTCTCATGTGATTGAATTTTTTTTTTTTTTTTTTTTTTTGTTTTTTTCAAGAAAGGGGAGGGGACTAGTCCTACTTATTCAATCATTCATGCCTTTTCTCATGTGCATTACGATTGCCAACAATACCATAATGCTCTTGATGCTTACGCAAAAGCCTGTGGAGTTCACTTCCAACAACTAGGCTATTATAATGTAAATTATTTGAGCCATCAATAATGTATGTCAAACTTAATAGCTAAGAGTGGACATACATTATTAGATGGGGGATTGCAATCACAATCTTTTTTAAGAAAAGGCAAGGGAACTAGACATGCGCATCGGTCATTCATGCCTTATCTCATGTGCACCGCAAATTAATGTCCAACAAAACTATAATTGTCTCAATAGACTAGACTGGACAAAATAATTCCACGACGTGTAGCTCATCACTCTCAACAACTGTCTCTTTTCGTCCGCGCTCCTATAGCGTAAACTATTTGAGCTCTTAGGTGTATGGTTTAGAGTCCGTGTGTGCCGAGTACCCCGAATATTTGCTATAAACCTAATTTACAAGTATAGCCAATTAATTGTTCTACTCTCAACAACATTCTCGTGTCTCCATGACATTGTGAAAATGTGGCCGAGAAGATTTTGATGATAAAAATGAGGCTAATGGGCACCATTTCTGAAAAGTCCTATAAATATTAGCTAAAATTCCGTGGAGGAATATTGATATGTATAACCTCATGAATATATCGCTAGAGAAACATTATCGAGGAAGAATTCATGATACAATCTATGATGACAATTTCCAAATCTTGGTTGACTCGGGCGCGCCGAGAACACTATTTGATGAACCTGATTACAGGAACGTAGCTCAATCCAATAAAAATTCAAGTTAACATTTGCAATTGCATACAAGTTGCAATATATGCGATTATGACAACAAATCCATGCAACATATTAGAAATGTCTTCATATGGTTTGCAAATAACAAATAACGCGGTACAATTAAACTGTATGGATCTTTATTTCAACAGATAACACCTATTCATTTAAGATACATCTCCTGCAAGTCAAGTCAAGAATCAAATATCATGCCTTTGACCAGACAATGAAAAGGTTTGTAAATTACTTGGTACCATTTTCTATCGTGTCTAAACAACGAGCAAAAATATCTTTGCTCCAGGAAGTGAAGCGAAGATTGTAACAAAACACAAAAGGAGAAAAGAAAGAAAAACTAGCCACCAGAACCAAACAACTTCGAGCACTAAAATTAGAAGAAAAATCATGGTAGAGCAAAATAGAAACCTTTTTCTTCTGGAGTAGAGTGAGTGAAACGAGCGGGATGGAGAGAAAAAGGTCTTCCAAATAGCTATACTCATTGTCCAATTAGTTAGATTGGGGTGCGGGTGCAATCTCATGCAAGTTAGATAATTGTGAAAGCCTAGGTTGGGCCCAGTACACTTGACCAGCCTAACCGGAGCTAGGCTTGCCAAGGCCTACATAGATAGGGGAAAAGACTCTTTTGGAAGGAATCATTTTCTTCCTCCCCTATCAAGCCATCTCCTCTTGTGATGCCCAGTCCACTAGGACCAACCTATCACTTTGCCAGCCGAAGTCCTGGATTGAAGGAAAAAAAAAATAATTGGAAGAAGACTCCTAATGGGAGTCTTCTTCGATGAGTTTGGAAAGGAGAGGGACTCCTAGGGCCATCGGACTCGAATGGAACCTAGGAGGTTCTCTATAAGTAGGATCCCCTACCCTAACTCTCTAAGGCCATTCACTGACAATCATTGCATTCTCCTCTCTCTTTCTCCCATTTAAGTTCATGGCTTTCCATGATCTTATGTTGTAGAAAATCGGAGCTCAGGCACTACTGAAGCCGAGATAAAGCTCTGATCTCGCATCCTCTCTCTCCTACTCTTCTTTCTATGGCCCTATGCATCACTATCGACTGTCGATTTCATTGAAAAATCATGAAGAAAAGAAATTCCTTATTTTAACCGAGCCTTATTCCTTTTTTCTAGCCATCGGCCCCACCGTTTTTTGGCGCCACACTCTAAGTTATACGACCCAACCTCTCTATTTTAGTCGAGCCTGAAATCGCTTTGATGTTTATGTAGTATGTCAATCCCACTTCAGCCCTTGCCAGACACATCTGGAATCTAGTCACCGTTAATCCTTATTGAATTATATAAACCATAATTGATAATGATCAGTTGAGTACATCTTATTTGGATCAATCCAGTTAGTCAAGTACTACCGTCTAATCGACTATATTCTTCCTCCACCTTGAATTGCCCAATTTTAACCTATCTTAGTTCCCTTGAGTTTCGATATTATTGATTATAGATTCTAATTATTGTAAATAGGTCGGAAGAGATAAGTAACCCCAACACTTTTTACTAGTTTTTAAATTATCACTTACTTTTTCTTAAAAAAATTATTCTGTGATTTCATAAAATAAGGATTGAGCATATGTATTATGGAACTCATAATTTATTATAAAATAGTAATTCCATAAATATTTTAATATGAATGACTTATTTATGAAATATAAACTCTATATTTATGAAATTTATATTTTGTTATAAAAAAATAATTTCATGATTTTTTTTACTATTAAAAATTATTTATGGACCATGTACTCAATAAAATTATCTACTATCTTATTTATGCATGATTTAAAAATATATGATCTATAAAATATGATTTAAGAATACTTGTTTTAAGAAATATATAAAAAAAATTCTCAGATAGTTATGTATGGCCTCTAAAAGTAGAGAAGATCAATAACCGGAGCTAGTATCCATACGATCCTACCAATGGATAATAGTAGCTGGTATACCATCCTTCCTGCAAGTATAGTAATTGACATATGATTCTGTTGGTGCAGAAATCCGTCGCCGCCGGAGGTCGCCGAAATCGTGGCCGCTGAGCGCCGCCGGGGACCTGCAAAACGAAGTCCCGTCCGGAACCGGTGGGGTGGTGGCTCCGGCAGGACCCTCCGACGGTCAAGTTAGTTTCCGGCCAACAGTAATGGAGTGCTCGGAATGAGTTCCGGAGCTTAGAGAGTGAGGAGTTCAGAGAGCTTAGAGAGTCGAGAGTTCAGAGAGCTTAGCCTTAGTATGTCGGGAGGGGTCCTTTATATAGCGGAGCTTAGTTGATGGTGACAACTGCAGCCGCGTGCTGGCGGGCCGCTCGAGGTTCGGCGGAGTCAGTCTCACTGGTGCCGTGTGCGGTGGATTGAGGGTGACAGCCATCGCCGCCTGAGTCGGCGGATTGAGGGTGACAGCCATCGCCGCCCGACAGTGGGTCGCTATCGCCTGCGGCGGTTGCAGAGCTTGCCGAATGAAGGGTTGAAGGCCTTCGTGTGCCCATTTTGGAGGAGTTCGGGCTCCTGAAGAAGAAGATAGGAGGGAGTTCGGCTCCCATAGACGTCTGGCTGGAGGTATGCAGCTAAGGCTCGTCCGCTGAAGAGTTCGGCTGCTGAGAATCCGAAGCTCGGCCGTTTGGAGGTTCGGCCGGCTGTTGGACTTCGGCTGAGGCTTGGACACTTGAGAATTCGGTAGGAGCTCGATCGGTCGAAGTTCGATGAGGGCGACCGCTGCGGAGTTCGGCCGAGTGACGACTGCTGAGGGGACTTCATTGAAGCTCGGCCGCTTGGAGTCGGTCCGAAGGAGTTCGGCCGTGGGGAGTCCGAAAGAGTTCGGCCGCCCAGGAAGTTTGGTCTCGACGCTGGGAGTCCGGAAAAAGCTCGAAAGCTGACCAGTTCGGCCTGCTGGAAGAAGTTCGGCCGCTGGGAGTTCGGCCCGGAGCCTGGGGCTGGGGAGTTCGGCCTCTAGGCAGTTCGGCCCGGACCTTGGTGCAGGGGAGTTCGGCCTCTAGGCAGTTCGGCCGTGGTAGGGGCTCGGCCTGGCGCCTGGCGCTAAAGCTCTTCAGCGGCTACTGGTTACATTGGGCTGAGCGTCGGGCCGGGCTTCGGCAGGAGCGGGATTTATCCCCAACAGTAGCCCCCCCACTCCCGAGTTCAAAAATTGAAAGAAGGGAGTACCAAAACAGGCGACTGCCGAAGTCTTCTTCCAGGCTCCGCATTTGTTGCAGCTGAAGCTCGGGGGAGGTCTCATCTCCAGCCAATATTGTCGCTGAAGTTGAAGCTGAGGTCCGAAGGAGACCTCGTCTTCTGTAGTGAAGCTTGCCGTAGACTCTGGGGCTCGGCCTTGGATCTTGCTCACGTTAGGACGAGGTTCTCCTCTTGTTCCTAACGGGCCGCGGGGGCACATCCGGACCGTCGTCCGAGCTTCTCCCCCCATCCCGTCCTTCGTGAACGGGGTCTTCGACTTTGCTCTCGTTAGGACGAGGTTCTCCTCCTGTTCCCAACGGGCTGTGGGGGCACATGGGGACCGTCGTCCTCGCCTCTCCCCCCATCCCATCCTTGGTGGATGGGGCCTTCGACTTTGCTCACGCTAGGACGAGGTTCTCCTCCTGTTCCTAGCCGGCTGTGGGGGCACATGAGGACCGTCGTCCTCGCCTCTCCCCCCATCCCGTCCTTTGTGGACGGGGCCTTCGACTTTGCTCACGCTAGGACGAGGTTCTCCTCCTGTTCCTAGCCGGCTGTGGGGGCACATGAGGACCGTCGTCCTTGCTTCTCCCCCCATCCCGTCCTTTGGTGGACGGAGCCTTCGACTTTGCTCACGCTAGGACGAGGTTCTCCTCCTGTTCCTAGCCGGCTGTGGGGGCACATGAGGACCGTCGTCCTCGCTTCTCCCCCCATCCCGTCCTTGGTGGACGGGGCCTTCGACTTTGCTCACGCTAGGACGAGGTTCTCCTCCTGTTCCTAGCCGGCTGTGGGGGCACATGAGGACCGTCGTCCTCGCTTCTCCCCCCATCCCGTCCTTTGTGGATGGGGCCTTCGACTTTGCTCACGCTAGGATGAGGTTCTCCTCCTGTTCCTGGCGGGACATTTCCGCTCGCTTTTTTCCCAGCGACCCTGAAACAATAGTGTCGAGCAACAAGGTTTTATTGAGGGAAACTACTGGTAGTACATTCTCAGGTTTTCTGAGTTCCAAGGTCGGGGAAGCGCTAGTCCTCCGAGCTCCTTTAGGCGATAGGTTCCAGGTCGGATGACCTCTACCACTTCGTACGGACCTTCCTAATTTGGGACGAGCTTCCCTTGACTCTGGGGCTGAGAGACGGCTGCTCGTCGGAGCACCAAGTCCCCAACTCTGAACGCCTTGCTTTTGACTCTGGAATTGTAATACCGAGCCACCTTCCGTTGGTAGGTGGCCATCCGGATGCGGGCTGCCTCCCTCTTTTCTTCTAGAAGGTCGAGGTTGGCTCTGAGGTCCTGGGGGTTGAGTTGCTCGTTGAAGTCCACGATTCGAGCAGACGGGAGTTTGAGCTCGATCGGGATGACTGCCTCGGTGCCGAAGGCCAAGGCGAAGGGTGTCTCGCCGGTCGGTACCCTCTGCGTTGTTCGGTATGCCCAGAGGATGTGGTAGAGTTCGTCTGCCCAGGCCCCTTTTGCCCTGTCGAGCCTCGTTTTGAGGCCTTGCAGCAGGGTCCGATTGGTCACTTCGGCTTCCCCATTGGCTTGCGGATGAGCCACCGATGTGAAGTGGTGGGAGACGTTTAGTCCTTCGCAGAACTCGGCAAACCGGGCTCCAGCGAACTGTCGCCCATTATCGGTTATGAGGGCTCGGGGCAGACCGAACCGGCAGATCAGCGTCTTCCAGACGAAGTCCTGCACCTTGGCCTCGGTGATCTTCGCTAGTGGTTCCGCTTCGACCCACTTGGTAAAGTAGTCAATCGCGACCAGGAGGAACTTCCGTTGTCCGGACGCCGTTGGGAAGGGGCCGAGGATGTCCATTCCCCACTGCGCGAAGGGCCAGGGCGCAGTGAGCGGAGTGAGTTCGGACGTCGGCTGCCTTTGCACGCTGGCATTCTTCTGGCAGCGGTCGCATTTCTTCACGTATTCCGTGGAATCACGAAGTAGGGTCGGCCAGTAGTACCCTTGCCGAAGTAGTCTTTGCGATAGGGATCTGGCTCCTGCGTGACTCCCGCAGAGTCCTTCGTGGACCTCCTGTAGCGCGATGTAGGCCTCAGAGGGTCAGAGGCACCTCAGCAACGGGAGGGAGTACGACCTTTTATATAACCTGCCCTCGTACAAGACGTAGCGGGAGGCTTGACTCCTGAGCTTCCGAGCTTCTCTCCGGTCGCGTGGGAGGACCCCTTCTCCGAGGTAGGTGGTCAGCGGGTCGATCTAGCTGGGCTCGAAGTCCGTCCGCAGGATGGCCTGAGGTTCTTCGGTGGTCGGGCACTTCAGAGTTTCCAGAAACACTTCTTTTGGTAGTTCGGCCGGGGCAGTAATGGCCAACTTGGAGAGAAGGTCGGCCCTTGTATTCTCGGTCCTTGGGATGTGCCGAATGTCGAAGCTGTCGAAGGCTGGTATTAAGTTCTTCACCTTCCCGAGGTACATCACCATGCTTTCCTCCCGCGCCTCGTAGCTGCCGCCGACCTGACCGACCACCAACTGGGAGTCGCTATAGACTTGAAGCCGACCCACCTTCAATTCCCTGGCTATCTGCAGCCCGGCTATCAGCGCTTCATACTCGGCCCCATTGTTGGTTGTAGGAAACTCAAAGCGGAGCGCGTACTCGGTGACGATCCCCTCGGGGCTAACCAGGACCAGCCCTGCGCCGGCCCCGCTAGAGTTGGATGAGCCATCCACGTGCAGAACCCAGGCGCCTTCAAGAAGGTCGGCCCTTTCTTCAGGGAAGCTCGACCACCACGGCTCGGCTTCGTTGGGGCTTGGTCTCCCTCCGATGATAATCTCGCTTGATTCAAGTTTGGCTTCAACTGGTGCGGTGCATTCCAGCACGAAGTTCGCCAGTATCTGGGCCTTGATCGATGGCCTGGGCCGATAATTGATATCGAACTCCGTGAGCTCGATCGCCCATTTGGCGATTCTTCCTGAAGCGTCTGCTCGGTGGAGGACGGCTCTTATTGGTTGGTCCGTGAGGACCGTTATGGTATGCTCCTGAAAGTAAGGTCGGAGCCTCCTGGCAGCGATTAGAAGACAGTAAATTAATTTTTCTAACTTGGAGTACCTGGTCTCCGCATCCCTCAAGGCTCGGCTCACGTAGTAGACTGGTTGTTGCGCCTTCGCATCTTCCCTGACCAGGACAGCCGCCAGGGCCATTGGAGAGACAGCTAGGTATAGGAGCAGCCCTTCTCCAGGTTCG